>CAJVPP010003913.1:0-10471 GCA_910592005.1 Funneliformis mosseae | reverse complement strand
TCTTTACGAGATTTTTGTAATTTCTTTTGATTTGTTTTTAATTTTATATTATCATACTCTCATAATAAAGATATTGCAAAACTACCGCACTTTAAAAAAAAAAAAAAATTTTTATAAATAATTTATCCATTTTTATATATAATTTATCTATTTTTTTTTTTTTTTCCTTAGGTTTTAGTGATCAGTCGCCCAAATATCCTGACTCTGCAGCTCATATGTTCGATATGTCATTGTATCCAGAAATAAGCCCCTTCTGGCTACATTTAAAGCTAGTCTGAACTGCTGAAATATTAGCCTTTGCAACTGACTATGTATCCTAAACGCTACATAGCTAATTTCTGATATGGTTAACACGAAGAATTCTGGCCAATTACTGGAAAGAGGAGTCTTTATCAACCTAATTCAGAATAGCTATCCAACACAGTTAATACTCCCAGACTATCAAAATCATCCTGAGAATTAAACTCAGGCCTCTCAAACCCTAATTGACTCATAGACATCACGGTACTTCAACTAGAAGCCACCTATAACCCACGACTCTTGTTCAATCCAAGTTATACAGCGTCTACTATTGACCTGTTATGTCCCGTTATCAGTAATAACCCTTTACAGACGATGCAGCACTTGCCCATTACAGGCCAGCCCCTAATATAAGTTCTGAACTCAATCAGTTCTATGTAATGTGATCACTTGCGTAATCACACAGGTTTACCATATTCTACAAGTTCGTGATCTTTAACACACATAGTTTGTGCGCATCCTATAAAATTCATTTCCAGAATCGAACTGGTAAAATCTGCAGTAAATTAATACTGTAATCTGTACTTGGTAGGTACTGAACTAGGATCTATTGTAATGTAACCTATAATAGGGACTCATGCCTTGTAGCATAAGCCAGGGATGCCAATCCCTATTTATCTATTTTTAATAATTATTTATGCATATTTTATGCTATATAATATGTGCACATATATATATTGTATACGTGAATATTATACACTGCTTTACAGTTTTCTATTAATCATTATATTTCTCAAATCTGAATCCAATAAAAAACTTATGAGTAATTATTAAGAAAAGAATAAAAAAAAATAAATTAATGAAAAAAACTAATTATGCAAAAGATTTTTATGGAAATTATTAAGGGAAATAGTTTAATATTGAATAAAATCTCTACCTTAATTAGTAAATAGTATGGAAAAGAGGATAAATTTAGCAATTAAAGAAATGATAATATAAGAGAAGACCAAAAATTACATTATTTTGATTTTAAAAATTTAACTTTTCTTTTCTTTCTATTATCATTTTTATTACTTTTAAATAAGGAATTATATAATAATATCATTCTAGGTGAACTTCCTTTCTTTTTTAAAAAATTACGTCAGTTCTTACCCTTTTTAATTCAATATTAAAAATTTAATATATAATAAATGTGATATTAGTTTATTTATATTTTAAGTTTTGAAAAAATTAATTGAGTAAATGAATTTTTATTTACTACTAGTTTTTTTTATCATTATTATATTAAGAAAACTAAATATTCTTTTTTATATTTTCTTTCTTTTAATACTATTAACAAAAGAAATTACAACTTTAAATATCACGTGAGATCTGCTGATTAATAATAATCTTATATTAAATAATTTTTTAATTGCGTTAAATAATAATTAACAATAATTTTTATTTTATCTATTTCTTCTATTTCTTTATATTTTTTATATAATCTATTTATTCTATTTACTCTGTTTCATCTGTAATTCTTTTAGGGTCTAATTATTTTATTCATTTTTATTATTTTTATAATTTATTATATTTTTATTATTTTATTATGTTTCTGTATAATTTTATTAGAATATATATTTACATTTAATTAATTTTAATATAGAAAGTAGTTAGCTATAAAAAATTAATTTTATATGAATAGAATAGCTTTTTACTTAAGTTGTAAATTAACTTTTTTATAAGCATAAGTTTCAATATTATTAATAAAAGAATCAATTTAAATCTATACAAATTACTTTTCTTTTAATGTTATTTAAAATTTGTTATAATATTCTATATTAACTTGTTTTTAAGTTCATTCTTATAAGTTTAACTAAATATATCTTAAATTCTAAGATATAATAAATTGCTAAGTTGATTCAAATATAACAAATATTTATAAAACTTAGAAAAAATCCTAAAATCGTAAACTTTAGCAAATAGAATCAATTGTTGTAGCCTTTCAACTTAGATATTAAGATAATTAAAAATGAATCCAGTAATAAAATATTAGAGTCTCTTAAAATAAAGGACTTAAAGTAAAGAATATAATTATTAATTAATAATAAATTTCATTTAAACTTTTATTTAATAATAATAATTTTAATTAATATGATTATTTTTAGCTATAATATAATATTTGTAATTGGTTTATTAATTTTGTGAAAAAATATAATTATTTAAAGGAATTATTTGAAGAATTAAATGTATATTAAAAAATAAATGTGATTAAAATATTTATCTGAATGTATTTATTTAATCACTATTGATAATTTTTTAAAAACACATAATTTTAAGCAATATAACAAAAAAAAAATATTATAAAATCCAATCTTATTCCTGTTTGTAATATTTTAAAGTATATAATTTAGTAAAAATATGGCAAATATCTAGAAAATATAAATCATAAATACATTTATTTATATACTTAAAATTAAAAATTAAAAGTAATATGACTATTAATTTTAATATAAAAAAAATTAATTAAAGGTTAGTTGTACTTTTTATAGAAATTATTTTGAGACATGACAAATGAGAAAGAATGTAATTGATAAGATAAATATAAATTCAAATATGATTTTTAGGTAAATAATACACATACAAAATATAAAATTTCTTTATTTTTAAAATTATTTTTTAGAAAAGCATTTTGCTAATCTATAATCTAATCAAGAAACCAAGCCCATAATTGATTCAGTTTAAATTAATTGTTCTTTTAATTTGCCAAGTTTAGTTAGAGACGCAAATTGAGTCACGTGAATTAAACGCAAAATTTATAAGGCGAATGATCAACAGTCGTGTCATAAATTATTTTTTTGTTTAAAACCTTTTAAATACCCAAAATATATACCAATGTAAATTATGGCGAATATCGTTCAACCTCTTTGTGTACCCTCTTCATATAAAGATCAACAATATCAGGTACTTATTCCTAACTTAAGATTTTTAACTTCTCCTCTTGGTTGTGTTTAACTAAGAAAGATAAATATGTTTCTAAAACCTTAACAAAGGGTTCTTCGACAGACCTTGCAAAAGATCTTTCAAATAGTACCACGTTATATGTTGGAAATCTTTCTTTTTATACTACAGAAGAACAAATTTATGAATTATTCTCAAAAGCAGGAGAAATAAAAAGAATTATTATGGGATTAGATAAATATCAAAAGACCCCTTGCGGGTTTTGTTTCGTCGAGTATGTAAATTTTTTTTTTTCTGGGTTTTTATTTTATTAGAATTTATACTAAAATTTTGATATAGGTATTACCATCATCAAGATGCATTGGATTGTATGAAATATATTAATAGTACAAAATTAGATGAAAGAATTATTAGAACAGATTTAGATCCAGGATATCGAGATGGTAGACAATTTGGCAGAGGTAGATCAGGAGGGCAAGTACGTGATGAATATCGTCAAGATTATGATACGGGACGTGGAGGTTGGGGTCACGTTCGTGCTAGACAAGAAGCTGAACGTGCTAGAAGACAGAAAGAAGAATATGAAGCCATCACTATTATTCCAAGCGGTGCTCAAGAATATAAAGGAAAATGTATATATCGAAAAGATTTTTTTTTTTCGTATTAAAAATTTATAACAATATATGTATATATATTTTTTTTTATATAGCTTCGGGTTCCAAAAAGCGAGATAGGACAGAGGATGATGATCGTGAAAATCGGGAAAAAGCTATTAAAGTATGTATTGTTTGTATTAGATGAATCCTTTTCAACGGATTATTTTTAATGAATTCCTTTTTTCTTTGAAAATAAAAACAAAAAAAAAAAGAATCCACGTTTCAGAGAAGGACGATCTGATGATGAAGATGAAATGCAGACTGATACTTGAAAATTCCATTGATTGGTAAAACAAATCATCAAAATCCTTGCCTTGTCTTGTTCCCTTTTACATAATCAAATCAGATTTTGGGTTACTTCAATATCATTCTAGTTGTAACCCATAATATTCCTCTAAATGGTCTATAATTGCAGGGATGCTTGTCAAAGTATTAAAAGATTTTTTCTCTGCATTACTCATAACATCCTCAAACATATACATCCTATAAACAAATGGTTTGTGAGTTTTGAAAGAATACAAAAAAAAAAAATTAAAAATTAAAACTATTATACATACAAATGGTGATGAAGTATAAAATGATTTGATCCATAAGCAATGGATAGTCTAACAAAATTTTCAACGCAATCCCAAGGAGTAAGATCATAACCGGCAAATAACGCAGGATTTCTTAATAAACCTCTTGCACACATCACTCCATTCACACCTGTTTGATTATAAATATCTTCTGCATCATTTAAAGTAAATATATTTCCGTTGGCTATAACAGGGATGTTTAAATTTTCTTTGATTAATTTTATTGCATTTAAATTTACCGGCTCAGTTGACTTTTGACGACGTGTGCGTCCATGTACCGTGATGAAATCTATCCCTATTGATTCTGCCCTTTTCACGAACTCTATTGTCTTCCTAAATAATAGATGAAAGGAATTAATGATTTTGTTGAGAAAGTGCGCTTTAATTTTTAACATGAAATTTACTTCAAGTCATTATGAATTCTAATTTTAATCGAACATGGTAAAGTTGGAATGTTTGTTTTAATGGTTCGAATCATATCACTTATTATTTCGGGTTTCTCCATCAAATAAACTCCAATTCCTTCATTTATTGCCCATTTCTGAGGACATCCACAATTAACATCTATTCCGTCAACATAACCAACTATTAATTCGACAGCTTTTAATAATTCAACATTATCATTACTTGCAAACTGTATTATTAATGGTTTATCATTTTTACTGGTGGTAAAATCGGAATTCCTTGCAATATTTGAATTTTTAAATTCTTTTGCTAAGATCATTGGTGTGTACGTTAAATCTACATTATAACTAAACGATAAATTGTTAAAAAAAAAAAAAAAAAAAAAAAAGGAACAGATTAAAATTGCTTACCCACGAACCAACTCACGAAAAGGTAATTTACTATATCTAACCATTGGTGCACATACATTAATATATTTTTTAGGATTAGAATTGTTATTAATATTAAAAACTTCTAATACCGAATTTCTGTTTGACATTTTTGGTTCGATAATTAACCGCGTATAAAATAATTTCGACTATGATCGTTAAATCCCGTGAGAAAAATCATTTGGCAAAAAAAAATATATATATATTTCGACAAAGTTCGGTATTTCGGCCTCACGTCAAAAAGCGGAAATTAAAACTATAAGGTGGCCGAAATTAGCAGTTAACCTTTGGAAAAACATGAATCGGAAATTACATATCGCGTGACAAAATTCTAAATTATGATTGGTCTACACCATGACAAACCTTTCCGCAAAATTATTTCGACCTTAAAACTTTCGACAAAGTGATCGACTACCACGATCTCAGGACTTGTTACCTTTTATGTCGAAGTCAAGTCCTCAAAATTCAAATGCAAAGTAAACCAGTTGAGAAACAAGAGATACGAACAAAGACAATTGCTGAAAACAGAAAGGATTTGTTACTTTTAAGAATCTGGTTACACGATTCTTTTAACACTGTAATAATGTCAATATCGCTTCAATTTTTACGAAACTATCTCCAAAAAAAAAATATGATTTCTTTGATAACTCGTCAAATGCTAATTAAAAAAAAAAAAACTGCTATGAGCGACTATCTACGCAAACTTACATCATACATTTTTTTTTTAATAGTTTTCCCACGAGCGGGAATATTAGGTTCGTGAGTTCTAACGCAAAAACAAATTAATCCATTTAGAGAGAAAACTTATGTAGAAAGTATGGGATATTTCCCGATTAGGTAAAGGATTCTGTCTTTTCAAAACTTTAATTTTTTTCATCTATACTATTCGTTAAAATCCTGCATGCAGTTAATCGCATTATATCATGTCCAAAACTCTTTGGGCTTTCAAAGAAAAAAAAAACGTCAATTATACCATATAATAATTATAATGTTCACTACCCAAACTACTTTTAACTCCGAAATTTATTTTGAAAAGCTCTCGAATTAATTTTTTTCCGAACATACATTATTTTCATTGAGATTATCTAAAATCGGAATTCTTGTTAAAACAAGATTTCAATTTGAAAAAAATACTTGTAATTCAACTGTTTATCATAGGAATCAGTAACACAATCAGCGGTCAAGACTATAAATGAAATATCAACTGATAATCTAAAATCACGTGCTCTTGTTTACATTCAAGTATATAACGCTCCAAGTTGACGATTTTTTCCGTCAAAAAAAGGATTCGTTTCGACCAAATAAATTAGTATAAAAACAGTCAATTTACGTTTATCCAAGGTTATGAAGAGCTCAAGTCAGAGAAAACTAAGATCTCAAGAAAGAACTGGAGTCAATGAGCCGCTAATGACTCAGTTAACGAACATGGACGAGCAATTATCAACTCCTCCCGTTCAATCAGTCAACCAATCTCTTAATCAGCATGATGCAAATACAAGTTTTTATTCTGTATCTAGTGTTCCAATTGAAGAGTTTAAAACCATACAGACGGAATCATCAAATTTACAATCCTTGTCATCTGATATTTCTGAATCAAGTTTCTTTATCAATCGTTCAAATAGTTCATATTATAGCATTTCTCGTTCGTCTTCGCTTTCATTATCCAGAGGAAATTCATTTATCGGTACGGAATCTGTACACTCAGCCAACAGCAGATCGCGTGCAACATCTCCCTTCGTGATTTCGGAAACTTCTTCGGGTCTTCATTCCGAATCTACCCGTTCAGTTTCATCCGTTAATCAATCTTATTTCTCAGTCTTAAATGATGAAAATTCTGTTCATGGCGATAACTGTTCAAAACCTACCGAAGATGCGGGACCTTTTAGGCAACCATCAGGTGTTCAACACCTGGAAAATTCTACAACATCTGTTGTACAAGGTGAATCCGAGACGAGTCCAGGTATTGGTATTGAAAACAATGACGTACAAGTAGTAAACCTTGAAGAGATAAGACAGCATTCGGGATTTCTTCGCCATATTTTGAATCATGTGCATTTGTCCTTGCAAGGGATCTTCAACGTGATGGTTTGGATGATCTTGAAATTATATAGAATCACTTTAAAATATTTCTTTGAACCAGTTTGGAATAAATTTAGAATGATAGGCGCGACGAGAGGTTTGGACGACAGTATGGTTGTAACAAGAACAATAACTATGATAGACGGGAACCAAAGTACTGATAATAACTCAACGATGATGACAAGTGGCAGTGACGCGGTTAGATCGCGATCGAACCTGGTCAAATGGTTACTTTTGTCCGCACGTGATAATTGGATGGTTTATGCGGTGATAGTGATGATTGTTATGCTTATTCCTTGTAACGTGACTAATTTTCAAAACTTGGAATTCGCAGAATGTATACCAAAATTTAATCATATATTTCGAAGATATAGCGATCTACAAATCTCAATATTTCATAGATTTGATTCTCTAAATAATGATATTGAATTCGAGCAAAATGATACTTTGATTCGAGATGTTGTCGCTAATCAGGTTAAGACAGTTTGCGCAGCAGAAGTTCAAAAGAGAATTCCATCACAGAATAATGATTTGGTCAGGTATCGAAGTAATCATGTATCAGAAGGTCTTGTTGTGGATATGGTACGACAAGAAATTAGAAAAGCCGTTGAAGAGATGTTATACACTTATTCTCAAGACAAGTTAAACAAAGCTGATTTTGCACTCTCAACCGGTGGTGCAAAAGTTATTAGCCCACTTACTTCACCTACTTTTGAGCAATGGCCAACACAATGGTACGGGGCAGCGATCGCAAAGTTAACAGGACATGGAATTACAAGGGGTAAACCACCTGTCACAGCTCTTCAACCCGATACACACGTTGGGCAATGTTGGCCATTTGCTGGACAAAAAGGACAATTGGCTGTATTGTTGAGTCGACAAATCTATGTAACCGCTATAACTTATGATCACGTTAGTAAATCTATTGCAATGGGTACAACAAGTGCCCCTAAGGAATTTGAAGTGTGGGGATTTGCTGATATTGATCCAAATGTACCGTCAGATCTTCAATCAGATCATAAGTCAGATCATAATCCAGATAATGATCACGCTGAATATATCAGCACCGCCACCACTAATGTTAACAGTTATCCCACTGTTGAACCAGATTCAAACATTCTCGTATCTAGTCATTTACATTTATTTGGAAGAGATTTGAAACTTGGTTCTTCTTCTAACCATTTGTTTTTGGGGCGGTTCGTTTATGATGTAAACGGTTCACCCATTCAAACGTTCGAGGTAAATCGATTGAATAAGCCTATAAGTGCGATAATAATGAAAGTGAACAGTAATTGGGATAATCCATCATATACATGTTTATATCGATTCCGTGTACATGGTGTACGTCCGGATGTAAATAACGAAACTTCTTGAAGGTATGTAAAGAATCCAAGCTTTAGTTACTGTAATTTTAATGAATTAATTGGCAACCTTTTTTGCTTAAAAAACCCGAATACCTATTTGCTTAACTATATACTCATTATATTTTGGCAGGTGAAGTTTAAAGTTTCTTATAAATATATATATTTTTTTTTCTATTGATAAATTTTGGCTTTAAAAAAGAGATTTGTTTTTTTAAAAATCAACTTTACCAAATTTTGTAATAAACAACTTTTTTTTAAAAAAAAAATCCTTATATTATTCATGTGAGATCTGCTTCATCTGCTAGAAATTCGAACTCGTTTAATTTAACCTTTTTTTTCAACAAAAGATTGAATTCACTAAACTATGCATCAACAAATTAAGATGATGGTTTCTGAATAACAAATATGAATTATAATCTTTTAATTTTGCAATCCTTATATTGCAACTCAATTTTATTCAACTATTACAAAGATTAAGGATAGACTAATATTAAAACTACATAAAACCACTACAATATACATTAGTGTGGTGATGAATGACGATCATTTTATAAATTTGGCCGCGTGTTTTTGACCGACGAATAGAATATAATTATTTTGAATAATATAAAAATATTGTTAATTGAACTCAACTTTTTTTTTGATTTTTGAATAGAAATATAGTATAATTTATTTTAACAATTTATTGATTTGAATATAAAATCATTTTTAAATGCTAAATTTATAGCTGAATTAAAAAAACCATATATAATATGTATTTTTATATATTTGCAAATTTAATTATTTTAAAATTAAAATTAAAATATAGTACAAAAGTAACATTTTATTAATTGCTTTAAAAATAAGTAAATTTTAATATTTTTTAAAATTTAACTAAGCAAACTATAGACATAAATATTACTTAATCTGGGTTTAGATCAACCATTTTGTTAATACTTAGTTTATCTAAAAATATCATATTACTAATAAAAGTTTTACCAACAGTTACAAAAAAAAAAAATTAATTTAGAATTATTAATTTTATTAACCCATTTATTAAACTTTTATAAATTGTTTATAATAAATTTATTTTTATATTTTATATAATATATTTATTTCATTATAATGGTAAAATTATAAAAAATTATAATATTATAAAGAAAATCCATAACCATTCTTTTATTTTACTTATTATATATAGTTTAAAATTAGAATTTATACTTATAGTTTTTATTTTTAAGAAATAAACTTATATATACAGTATATTACCTACTAATATTTTTTACTTTAATAATATTAAACTTCTAAAAGTTTTAAGTCTAAAAAATGAAAATTCAATATAATTAGTAATTGTTAAAATGAAGATAAAAATATTGATATAAATTGTATCACATTTTTATTTCTTAATATATATTTTATTTTATTACAAATATAATATATTTCAAACTATTTAATAATTTTATTAATTACTATATAAGTCTTTAATTCATTAAATATTATAAAAATTTTTGTAGAAAATAAAAAGTCAAACTATATTAAATTGATTTAATAAACTAAAATTTTATCAGTTTCATATTATATAGTAATTTAAGAGTTTATATTTTATAATAAATATATTTTATTTTGAATTTATAGTTCAAATGATTTATCAAAGTATTTATATTATCATAACAAGTTACGATTCAACAGATTGCCAGTAGTATATATTTGTAAATATTGTGTTTATTCACAAGTAAAATAATAATAAAGAAAAGAAAAGAAGAGTAATACTAAAACTAAAATGTAATGCGATAGGCCTAGTTGCC
>CAJVPP010003912.1:0-10471 GCA_910592005.1 Funneliformis mosseae | reverse complement strand
ATTGCGGATTCCAAGTATTATATTGATCATTGTAATTGATAACGGGATTTGACGGTGAAGGGCAAGAAGAATGATATAGAGATAGAGACGGGGTCGAGTTTGCATCGACATCCATAACTGAATCATCCAAGCTAACTTTGGTACGAGGATACTTCGAATCTCTATTTATTGATTGCATACTATTATTGAAACTTATAGCTGTCGAAGACATCAATGGCGATTTAAAGTAATTAACTTTGACTATCTCATCATCAGCTTGAATATTATTAAGTTCTAAAATTACTTGACAAATATTTGGTCTTTTAACTGGTTCAAGTTGCCAGCATTCTATTTAAGAAATAAATTAAGATTATATTATTATGTGATATTGATTTGAAAAGTAAAAGTTTAATAAATACTTACTTTCATAAAGCTCAACAAATTTGGAATTAGTATTTAGAATAGGTTTCTCTCTTTTACCATTAAAAATATCTATAAGAGTTATTTCTTCAGTATCGAAAGGTGGTGAACGACTTGTTAATTCCCAGAATAATACGCCTAAGCTATAGATATCATATTGTTTTCTTAATTTATTATTAATATTATAAAAATTAAGATTATTAAAAGTGATAGGATCCATATAAGGAGCTACACCAATCAAATTTTCAGTGTAGTGTACTGATTCTTCTAATCTACGTGAAATTCCAAAATCGGCCAGTTTAATTGTTTGTTGATGCACTAATATATTATTAGAATGCTAAAATATAAATTTATAATTAATATTAGTATAATTATGATAAATTATTATGTAAATTAAACTTACTAGATCCCGGTGTATAATTCCATTATCGTGCAAACACGAAATTGCATTGGCAATTTCCTTGGCAAATTTCAATTGATCCTTCCATTTAAAAGTGCTAGAATTTTTCTTTAAATATGTTCTCAATGTTCCACTATCTGCATATTCAAGTACAAGAGAATAACTCGTACTTTTAACAAATTTATCTGGAAGCAGAGCAGAAAATAAATGATATTAATACAAAAACGTTACGAATCATTTGATTGACGAAATTACGTTTAAATGGTACCGGATATATCAGAAGAATGTCTTGTGATTCCCCAAAATTTAATAATGTTAGGGTGAGAATTAACTTTTTTCATTAAATCAATCTAAATAAATTAATAATTTATGTGTAATTTTAAGAAAATTAATTATTAAAAGTCAATGTTAAACGTTTTTATAGCATACCTCGTTAGTAATTTCTTTCATACTTAAAATTTTGTTAAATTTTTTAATTGCAAATACTGTATTTTTCCAATTTACAGTAAAAACTGAAGCGGCTGCTCCAGAACCAACTTCAGATTCATTCTTAAAATCCATATGATTATATAAAGTAATTTCTTTAGCGTCAATGCATTTTTCAAACCATTCAGATAATAATTTAACCTCTAGAATAAAAAATTTATATTTTTATTAAATAAAAATTTAAATAAATTATGATTTATGATAAGTTTTATACCTGAATCTTCTATTATTATTTTGAAAATCCAATATAAAATATTAGTATAATTAAATAAAGTATTTAATATATAACATTTTTAAATATAACAAATAACTTACTTATAATTTAATTAAGTATTGAATACCAAACAACGATACGTTTTTACGTTCCAGTAAAATCAAGGCACGTGATATAATAAATCATATGAACGTAATGTGAAAAATGAGATCTTAAATTAAAAGATAAAGTTACCTTTAACGCCATCGTCATTATAATTATCTAATAAAAAAGATTCTAGTTGTAGAATATTTTAAAAGTTTAAAATTTGTCATCATTTGCTATATTTCTTTACCTGCGTTACTAAATGCCGATTTTACCGTTTCTCCACAATCTTTATATTCTGCAAGACCTATAATACAATTATACCAAACTTTAAATTGCTTGTATAAATTCTTTGCTGTAGGCCTTTGGTCTGGATTAGCATTTATACATTGATTAACAAAATCCTTATAAATTTTGGGAGTTCCTTTTCCAAATTCTGGTCTAAATTTGTTTTCAAATAGACATTTTCGAGTCGAAAATCCAATCATATCCATACCAAAGCTATAGATATCAGAAGCTAAAGAGTATGATTCTCCCCTTATAATTTCAGGGGCAATATATTGCAACAATTCCAATTCTTTATTATTTGGTGCAATCGGATGTTTAATTGGTTGAGTTAATTTAAAATTCGCAATATAAATATTTGAATTATCATCAAGCATTATATTTCCACAATGGAAATTATTATGACTGTAGCCTAACGTATGTAAGTTCCTGAGTTTTTTAGAAGTATCACGTAATATTTCAATTTTTTGTTTCCATAATAAATTTTTATCATTTTCAAATAAAGTCCGCAAAGATTTTTGATTTCCATAGTGAGTGACCATTATAAATTCTTGAGTTTCCGGATGTTTAGACATTCCATAAAACTTTGATGAAATAGCAAACTCTATGTTAAAGAATTCCCAATGGTTTTTAATCTATTAATATTAAATAAAATTCATATCAATTAATAAAGAGTCTATAACGAATTACTCGAACCCGCAGCAAACAGTTAAAATGATGCAACTCGCTAAACTATAATTTGAACGACCTAAATTAGAAATCAAAATAGAAGCTATACCTCATTTAAACAATCAGCTGATAAATTAAATTGTTTCAAGAAAACTTTTACAGGTTGTGGTTCATTTTTCAAACTTCCATTCTGCTCAAGGTAATTATCTCTACCATCCAACCATAACGCCAAATAAACTTTATCAAAGCCATCTTCATATAATTCTATGTTAGTAAATCTATCAAATGATATCCATTCAAGCCATCTTCCTCCATTCCTTGCTTTATACATAGTATTTTTGATAAATGTGTCAATACGAACATCTCCACTGGTCCATCCTTCGCTTATTCGATATGGAGAATCGCATTTTTTACATTGTTTTTCAATAAGTTCTTCGTCGCAATAGGAACATATTCTATTTTTTATTATTTGCATTTTATTTTCGTCATTATCAAAATTTTCAGCATATGCATTATTACTTTCTGTATCTGTAACAATATTACGTTCTAAAATTACTTGAATAATATTTTGTCTTTCATCTAGTAATTTTTCCAAACAAAAAAAAAATATGAATTAATATATTTTGTTAATTATCTTATAAATATATAAATTTGAATTTACCTTTCAAGTCAAGTTGTTCTTTTACATTTTTCTTATTAAAATTTCTTTCGTCCAATGTATATCCGATTAGGTTTAAGCAACAATTATTTCCACCAATATCAAGGTTCAAAGTTTTATAATCTGATGATAAAATACAAATTTGGACATCAATCTTTGTCAAGGAATCCATACAATCGGCGTCATCCAAACTCGAATGATTAAGATTTGTATTAGTACATATTTGAAAATAAATATAATTCTTTGACCATTTATCCAGCTTTATATTTATAGGCTCATAATATTTTGTTGATAAATAAGCATTGACAAAAACAGTATATCCTCGAGATAATTGGTTAGAAGTTTCAACTGAATAGTAATAAAGATCGGGTTGTAATGTAATAGATTTTGTAAAATAAACCAACTGTAATTCTCGATTCTTTGGACTAAATACTGATAATTTCGAAGGTTTTCCAATAATCATCCATAAAATAGAACATTCTGTAATTTTAATATTTTGATCTTTTAAAGTTTTTATCATCACAGAGAATCCATTAAAGTCACATAATCCAAATGAAACAAAAATTTCCGATTTTAAACCATTATTAAACATAATTGATCCAAAAACTTGATAATTTTCATCTTCCAACGATGGTTCTATATTGATTCGTTTATAATGCTCAGTATTATTAATATTTAAATCTTTCAAATCCACAATCCCTGTCATTATAATTTTAAAATTATCTTGCTCATTTAATATAACATCTATTTTATTCCGTTGAACTTCTCCGAGGATTTTATATAAAGAAATTATTTTATCATACTCAATAATTTCTAAATAATTATTTGTATTTTGAATCCAATTAGATAATTCATCTTTTTTAATAACATTACCTTTTTGTGTCAAAAGATATGAAAATTTAATTTTATCTAAATGTGATTTTAAGGATCCAAATTCTAGTGATCCTAAATCAACTTGTTCGGAAAGTTCGGGAGAGGCGGTGTTTGGTAAAATATTTTTAAGAGATTTTCCCAATACAATATTTAACGGAATAAAGTGCCCATACTCGTCAAATACATCTTTCAAACATGCAAATGGCTTCATATCATCAAGCGCGGTTTCTATAGCTTGTTTAAATTCTTCTGAAGGTTTAATGTCATTCTCATTCAATAAAATTCTATATTTTTCACATTTGACCAGAAGATGTGTATAACCTAAATAACTTAAATCATCAGATTCAATACAACTTTTCATAAACGGAAAAGATCCTAAATTATTAGCCGAATAAATATTATTGGATATTAAAAATTCTTCTAAATTGGTTTTTGGTTTGATCACTTTCAAATCCGAATAAGCATTACCACTTGCATATACAAAAGGAAACTTGATGAGATTAATGGCTTTTCTCTTTCTAATTTCTAATTCAAAATGTTTATTAATTGATAGGCCTTGAAGAATATGAAAATCTTTAACCCATTTTGTCAACTTGATATACATAGAGTCTTCAATCCACTCTTCCAAGCTTAATTTCTCTTTAAAATTAGCAATTTCAGGTTGCTTGTCAACTAAAGTATCTTCCAATGATTTATTGGATCTTAAATCAGAAATTGGAATGAGACTATTGTAAGAAATTATATCAACCACATTCTTTTGATATAAATCATCCATCCAAACGGCTAATTTGTCAAGAGTATTTAACTCTTTCCCATCTGATGTCCTTATTTTCGGAAAAAAATCTATAGTAATAAATGAATTTTCTTTATTGTATTTAGCTGAATCATATGCCCAAGTTAAATGAGATTTATAAGCATCAATTTGTGTTGAATCTGACTTAAAATCATCGATAAATAATTTACCACCAACCAAAACTTTTCTTGAAAACAGATGACCATACATCTCATGTAACTTTTCATCATCATCATACATAAAGCTCAAAAAAGACTTCAATGATTCGGCGTTATATGTAATTTCTGCAACCGGAAAAAGTATACATATATCTGATGGCTTTAAATCTTTGTTAATATTAATATTGTCAGGATAAATAGCCAATAAATTTGTGCGAGACTTGTGATCATTGATAAATGTATATACTAAAGGTTGTCCATTATACAAACTTATATCCAATTCACCATCATCTGATACTACAGCATGTTTACTATGTTTCATGCTATATCCGTCCAAGAATAAGCCATGATTTAACTTAAATTGTTGAATAGTTTGTTGCTTAGGTGATAAATCTAAATCCATTTGATTATTTGCATTTAGTGATGATATCATTGATTTTAAGTTTGTGACGACTTCTTGAATAGTTGGTCTCATATCTTGATCTTCATCCCAACATTCTAATAAAAAAAAAAGATTTAAATATGAATTTGCATTATTGTTAATAATTTTAATTTATCAAAAAATAAAATAATTGCTTACTTGTGTAAAGATTAGAATATTCTTTGGGTGTACCCTCCACTATGCATTCTCTTGATCCACATGCAATCTCCATAACCAGAAATAAATCATATTCTTTTTTAGCAAAGGGTTTTATCCCACTAGATAATTCCCAAAATAATATACCAACGCTATAAATATCACTTTTTTCATTCAACGTATTCTTTCCAATTTGCCTTCCATCACTTGGTGAATTTTCGAGTGGCTTTTCTATTTTTCTTTTCTTTCTTTTAAGATTAAATACTTCCGGATCAATATATGGAACTGTATCAAATGAATTTAATGAAGTATTTTCATATGATTCCACGTCACCTTTAATACGCACACTTAATCCAAAATCGGCCAATTTAATTGAACTTTGATGCACAAGCACATTGTTTGGATGCAAATCTTTATGTATGATTCCTTTTCCATGCAAGCATTCTATTGCACTTGATATTTGAAGGGCTAAACCATACTTGTCTTGCCAGTTCAATGAATGAAAGTTTTTTTTCAAATAATTACGAAGTGTACCTCCATCTGCATATTCTAAAACCAAAAAATAATTTTTATCTACAAAAAAAAAATTATTTGAATTTTTTTTATAGTATATATTATAGCGTGTAAACCTTTTAAAAATATTTACCCGAATCAATTTTAGTTATTCCAAAAAATTTTATAATATTTTCATTATGAATATTCCAATGTAAATTTATCTATTAAAAAAAAAAAAATAAATAAAAAAAAGAACTTTTTACTTAGTATTTTAATATTTTTTTTTTTTTTAAAAAAAAATCTTAACAACTGCACATACCTCGCAGATAATCTCTTTGACAGTATCTTTATCTAAATTAAACGATTTCAACGCAAAACATTTTTCACTTTTCCAATTTGCTCTATACACTTTCCCAACTAACCCACTACCTATTTCTTCAATATTACTAAATTCATTATATTCATAATAATTTATACGTCTTTTCTCTATACTTCTTTCGATCCAATCAATTGAAGACATTTAAAATACAATAATTCAAGTAAGTAAAAAGAAATTGAGTGAAATTTTTATAAATTGTCACTCGATAACATAATATCGTGAGTGATATGCAGGTAACACAATATCGGAGTCAAAACTCCGTATGCAGACTCCTGATATAATATAGTAACACAATATCGCCGATCAACACATAAATAACTGCCATGTTGACAAAATTTTCATACTTCGTTCTTTAACAAAATGTTTGACATTTCAAATATTTTCCCTAATAATGTAGATGTAGCGGTAATTGTAAAAAACATGGAAGAGCGTCCAAAGTACGTCAAATTAAATCTTAAAGATAATTTATCAAAGATTCGTCAAGATTTGAAAAAAAATGATATTATTAATAGTACATTATCATTTTCAAAGTATCTTGAAATTAACGATGAATGTGCGGAAATTTTAGATGAAGAAAATTATCTCTTAAGTCAGATTATATATAATAATAATAATAATGGGAGGATTTTATATTTAGTTAGAAGTTCAAAAATTGACTGGAAATTTTTTAACGAATATCATAAATTGGATTTTGGATGTACCATGGGAATTGACGGAATTATAAGAGCGAATTTAAAAGCATTCATCATTCAAAATTGTGATTCGAGTAAATTTGGTGTTGAAGGATATCGAAGAAGGAAAGTTAAAATAAAAACAAAAGAAGATTGGATGATGAATACAAATTTAATCTTTGATATTGCTGTGAAAAATTTTTTAAATTTAGAAATATCAAGAGAAACATCGAGAGATGATACGTTAAACTTTGAAAGTAGTAGTGAATTTGTAACTTTTGGTAAATTTTCTTTGAAACTTAAAGATTTAGAACCAACCTTGGAATTTCTTAATGCAGTGAAAGAAGCAATAAAATCTAAAGACCCTAACAGTTTTAGACAAATTACTAGGGATTTCGGTCTGTTTATCCCTACCGAAATTATTTTAGGCGGAAGAGTAAATTATGATGATGTAAAGTTATCAGAAGGTAATTTTGTAAGAAGTTCTAAAGGGGGCGCTATTAAAGTAGATAAAGTAGATCAAGCTCTTCATGGCAAAGTAGCCAAAGTTTCCAGTAGTTCGAGAGAAAAGTCAAATTATTATAGCTCCGATCGTGTTAAATTAATTGGTGGGGAACAACCCAAAAACCTAAACGAATTTGATGAGAAAGCTTGGGTTGAATCTTTAAATGATTCTAACAATTGTTATCCTATAGAATTTCGAGAATCAATTAGTATCTTTCAAATTTTGCCTGATTACTTACGCAGACAGGTCATTGAATCTATTGGAAAAAGGATACATTATACAAAGTTTGAAGAGATCAAGTATACCTTAAAGGAACGTGGTAGTGCAAAAATCTTTCCATTGGAAATGTCACCAAAGATCTCGAAAATGTTGAAAAACAAAGATGCAGATTGTAACATTTTTGCAACCGTTATTGATGTAATGGGATCAAAAAATGATTTTTTTACATGCCAAATTCTTTGTCCGCCAGGAGGAAAACCAGACCTCATAATTCATTGCATTCAAGATACACCTCAATTACGTATATGCGAATTGAAAGTTGGATGGATGGTAATTGGATATTATACAGATTTCAATTCTATACTTTCAGATTTTAAAACTCAATTAAATGTTCTGAAAAGTGATTTCACTTTTGTTAAGAATGGTCCTGCGATTAATACAGAATCATTAAGTTTTGAGTATGACCCAATCATTAGAGAAATCCCTCCTTGCTTAGGAATTCCAGTGTTGAGTAAATTAGATTCCTCAAATAGATCCATCGTTATAGGACATCATTTTTTCAATCCTCAAGAAAATAAAATTGGAAAGTGCACATATTCTTACTGTTCAAAAAGTAATCAATGTACAACGCTACCCGATTTTACTTTTTATACGCTTATTATTTCAAATTATATTATTCCCGATGATTTTGGCTCCATTTCTTGTCAAACATCACGTTCTATTATGTCGTTTAGGAGACATTACACTGTTCTCAATAATGATATCAAAGAAGAAAATACTCGTTTAAATTATATTAGCATATATTCTACAAAAGTAGCTAAATACGGAGCTATTTTTATAAAGCGGATTGACAATCAAGTTAAAGTCAAATTTGTTCCTTGTAAATGTGGAACCACTTGTATAAATAATTCAGAATTATTAGAAAAAGATATTGATTTTAAATATTTTAACCCCCCAAATATCAGGTATTGGTTTTTATTATCCGATCTTTATTTGCTTTTTTTTTGTTATATTGATAATTTCTTTTTATTTTTTAGGGACAATGATTCCAATTTGTAATAAAAATTCAGACTAGATTAGATAAATTCTTAAGATATTCTTCACTACTCTAAATTATATATACTTTACAAAAATCTATCGATTTTGAAATATATGATAAAAATATTACTAAAAGATAGCAATTATTTATTCAACATATGGTCAAAAAATTTTAACGTAGGTGATATGTTTGTAAGATGTTTTATATATAAATAAAACATATTTGTAATATTATTCCACATTTCGAAAATTAAGTTGAAATTTGTATTAAATATTAACTTGATGGAACAAAGAATTATTACGCATATTAAATAAAATAATTAACAAATGTATTTGCAATCTTTTAAATATACTACTATAATATTTTGCAAATATCAGCATATGTAAATTGGTGCAGTGTTTGTCATGCAAAGACCAATAGAACAAATTACCATATGGTCTATTGGTCTAATAGACTATTAAATGACTCGGGTCTATTACATAATCACGTGATTATAAATAATTGGCAAATATTATTAAATAATGATAAATATTTTTTATCTTCAAAAAAAAAAAGCCATATAATATCGCGTTAGTAATTTAAATTAATTTGAACATTAGACAACAGATACTGTATAGAGATTAAAATGATATTTTAACTTATATTATTTGCGTAAAATAATTTAATTTTAATCAAAAAAAAAAAAATTAAAATTACTAGAAAAAAAATTTAATTATAGTTACTCAATTCATTCTGGGGCCTTGCAAAAATATCAGCATCCTCACCTTGATGTCGGTGCAGCATCGTACTGTCAGTAATAAAATTTAAATTTGTGAAAATCTCAACAGTAACTACCTTTTTTTTACTTCATTAATGATTTCTGAAATCCATACTATAGATTTAATCTCGGAGGTATTCACTTATTGAATTTTGCTAAAATCAAAATTCTCCATATGATTTATGTGTCAGAGTGTTATAGTTAAGCGAAAATTTTTGTAGGTAATTAATTTCGGAAATCTGAAAGACTATTGGAGTATCGTGTAAAATTTTTTGAAATAATATAAAGCAGGGACTCGCATTATATGGCCTTGACAGTATTTCGCTTTCTATCTAACATTTGTTTCATTTATCTGAAAAATTAATAAAGATTTATTCGCTTTCATTCTTTTTCACTAAGTTAATGAAAGATTATTGTAGCGTAAATAATTATTTGCAGAGTAAACTACTTTCAAGCCTTTTTTCCGATTTTCTACCCTCTCCCTCACTACATCCGCTTATCATTATCCTCTTGATTCCTTTTCATAGTATTTTTTAAAAATTTAGTAATTTCCATAAAAAATAGTCGATTCTGATGAGTTGTTAGTGATTTGATGTACTGTACAGGGCCAAATTCATCACATTTTTAATTATCTATCTCCTCTTGAAACATTTTCTATTTGGATGAATTGTACTAAGCAGTGATGGTCAGTGACCCAAATGACCTCAAATGACTCAAATGACTAGTCACGTGTCATTTGGGTCATTTTGGCACCAAATGACAAATGACACGGTCATTTCCTGAACCAATCATTTTTTCACATTTTATGTA
>CAJVPP010003911.1:0-10473 GCA_910592005.1 Funneliformis mosseae | reverse complement strand
AATAATTTATTATTTATTTATCTTTAAAAAATCACTAGTTAATTACATTTTTTTTTTAATTTTTACTTAGAAAACATCATAAAATTTATTATAAAAGTATTAATTTCATTTTTTTTTAATTTTTACTTAGAAAACATCATAAATTTATTATAAAAGTATTAATTTTTTTTAAAATATTTAAAAATAATTAAAAATTATTGTAAATAATAAATAAAATTACCTAATTTTTTTTTCATTTTTTCGAAAATAAAAAAAATTCGGTTTTAACAAATTTTTGATTTTAAAAATATATATATAAACAATATAACAATGGCTTTGATGGTTGACTAACTATTCTACATTGTGTTTTTATTATTTTTTTTTTTAATTTGATCCGCAGACATACTCATATGAATTAAGATTATTAAAAAAAAAAGGGTTTTAATTATTCCAAAAAAGACTAATAAATTTTTTTCATGGTTAAGTTCATGCATTTATAGGTAAGAACTAAAAATAACCCAACAATTTAATAACATGGAGACAATATATATATTTATTATCCAATGATGATTCTTGATATCTCGCAAATGGAAATATGGAAAATAGTTGTAACCGAACTTCTGTTTTCTATCCTTTTTAAAATATCGATCGTACACAGCCGGAAGGGTGAATAACCTGTTTTGAAAAATGATGATTGAGAGTGTTAAAAATGCCTACAGATTGCAGGATAAACTCAATCGTAACAGGAATGCTATTGTTGTACTTACGATTTTTGGTAACTAAATGCGGAATGTTCATTCATTTCTGTTTGTGGCTTTTTTCTTCTAAACAACAATAACTTATAAAGATGAGGATATTGACATAATAATGGATGTGAAAGAATGAATTGTACAACATAACAAGATAAAATATGTTGTATCAGATTCTTGTGTCTAAATTTGCTAAATTTGGATAAGATTAACTTTAGGGCGCGGATTAACCGTTGTACCACATTTTGTGTTAGACTTTGGTTTGCGTAATCGCGTTACATATATCTAACAAATGTGGAAAAAAGTCGAGAAAATTGCCCGGAATGCTCTAGTGATCAGGAGTTGTGTATCGATACTAAACCAGTGATGAGGAATAATGACAATTCGTTAATGTATTATCTGTATTATCTTAAGGTGATGTTTTAGGTATTTAGGTATTGTACGAAACTTAAACAATACTCCCATTTTTTTTTCTCATATTTATAATAATTTATGTTTCATTTGTTGTCTAAAAATCATTCATCATTATACATGATGTTACCAGATTGTGATACCCAATAAGGTATTCAAAAAGTTTCGAGAAGTACTCTTAATCGGGTACATCTTATCAGTATTTCAAATCATAACTGAAACTATCACTAAATTACTTTACTCAAACTTCATGTTTTGTCTTCTGCAATCTTCTTTTAGATTCCATAAACCTCTTGTTGTCAAAATATAAAAAATTTCATGTAATTTATGAGTGAACAAACGGAGAACGTAATTTTTTTTTGAAAAAATTCAAAAAAATCTCTGAAGAGGTGGGCGTTTTAATAAGGTATATGTTATGTACATCACTAATGTTGATTATCCTTTTTCCAGTAAGTTTACTAAAATCTTTTTTTTCTGATTTTTCGTTTCTCACGTACACAAATTATTTTCGGTAGTTTTGGCCTCTTCGTCCCTTTTTTTTTTTCTCAAGGTATGATTCTTATTCCAAATTCTCTGGAAATAAATATAAATAAATTTATATGCCTGTGATAAAAATAAGTGGTGATTATAAAAAGTCTCCCAAAATTGGCCAGTCAAAAAAAAAGATCATCTGTTTTAAAAAAGTTGATTTCTGCTTGATTTATAACTTTTTTTATTTATATATAAAAAAAAAAAAAAAAAAAATATAAAACACTAAACTTTTTCCCCACCAACCCCAATCGCTCCCCCTTTTTTGAGCTTGTACCATAATTACTGCATTATTCTTTTTCAAATATTGTAAAACTGGTCATAGTACATACCCGTTTTTGCAATAAAAAGGCCGCGAACCCTCTTGCTCTTAGTTCTGGCATTTGTTGTTCGCTCATCACTTCTGTTTGGTCTTGTAATTATTCGCGTCTTTACTATATTTCATCAGGTTATTTTTGTGTCTTATTCCTGTGGTGGTGATCCAGTGTAGCTTGTGTTTGCCAATGAGGCTCGGGTTAAAGCCAACTTGCCGTCATATTAACTTAATTTATTTGAATTTTTCTCTTTCTCTCTCACTTTTTCCTTTTTTCTTTTTTTTTTTTTAATTAGTTGCCAGTGCTAGCGAAGTGTATTGATCCCTTCGCTACCTTACAACTCATCTCTCACCCTGCAACTGCAACATAATTTTCATATTTGCATATATGCCTTATTGTACATAGCAACAACCTTAAATTTTACATTACTCAAGCAAAAATTTTAATTTCAAACAATAGAATTTTAGCATCTAAAAAAATAATTATCCATACTGCACACTAAAGCATACCAAAAAAAAATAAACTATAGTTTTCCTTTGTCCACTTATACACATTTATTCCGTATTCTTGCATTTTACTTTCTTTCATTCGAGTTCACTTCATTATTTCCTATTATAATTGTTTTATATTTCGTAGCATTATAAACACATTTGCACCCCCCCAAAAAGAAACACCTCCCCAATATTCTATTAAATATCATTATAGGCATTTTTAAATAGAAAAGTTGTATTGCCTTCAAAAGTATTGGCTATCAACTTACTATTTTTTGCATTACTGTAATTTTGATTCTCGACTTGCTTCAATTTCCTTTGCATATTGTACATATATATAATAATTATATAATTCAAACTTCCATTGTCCTTCACAAACAAAACTACTTATTATTCATCATGATTAATGAAGAAATATCAACAATTTTTGTTGTCGGTTTTCCTGACGATATGCAAGAGCGAGAGTTTCAAAATATGTTCATTTTCTCACCAGGTTTCGAAGCTGCAACCTTAAAGATTCCTCAAAAGGATTCTTCGGATGATGATGCATCTGCCAATGGTAGCTCTATCGGAAATGGAACAATTAATGGGAATGGGAATAATGCACGGAAGCAAATCGTATGTAATATATCAATTATTATTCTTCTTCCATCTTTAATACATAAAAATTTCATTTCCGAGTCTTATTTTCCTTATTTATTAATAAAAATTATTCATCATTATTTTCAGATTGGCTTTGCCAAATTTCGTACTAGGCTTGAAGCGCTTGAAGCTCGTGACATTCTTAGCGGCAGAAAAGTTGATGCCGAAAAGGGTTCTGTCCTCAAAGCTGAAATGGCAAAGAAAAACTTGCATACCAAACGTGGCCTCTCTAACGAACAGAATACTACTTTTCCTCTACTTCCTCCCAATAAACGGTTTTCTGCGCCAAACAATATTAATACTGCCACCGCTACGTATGATGCTTTTCATTCTGTACCTCCTCCTTTTGCACCTCCACTTCCAAGTGATTTACTATCTCCTCAAGATTACGGGTATGATTTTTATTCAGACGTCAGCGTTTATACTCCCACAACACCTACTACGCCCGTTTTTCCTGATCAAACACCTTTCTCTTCTGCTCGTGGCTCTTTCGATGCAACTAATGGCGCTATTGGTGGTTTGGTCGGCGCACCTTCTTCACGTCCTATTAATAACAGTGTTAGATATGGAAAAGGCTTTTTTGACAATGGCGGCGATGATTGGAATTGTTACCTTTCATCAAAATCAAATCCTGTCGAAATAGGTTCCAAGACCGCAAAGAATCAATCAAATGGATTTAATTCCGCTTTACTAGTTGGTGATGACTTGCCCCATGCAATGTCTACCCTTTCCATTAATACCACTATTCCCTCATCAGTTGTCTCTTCATCCCCGTCAATTCCTTCTCCTGGTTTTCGTCCTCCTAATCCTGCTGACCAAAATCCACCATGCAACACTTTATATGTCGGTAATTTGCCAATGAATACCTCAGAAGATGAACTCAAACAAATGTTTTCACGCTGTCCTGGTTTCAAACGTATGTGTTTTCGTACGAAACAAAATGGGCCAATGTGTTTTGTTGAATTTGAGGATGTTCATTATGCAACTCAGGCAATGAATGAACTCTATGGTAACCCACTTAGTAATTCGGTCAAAGGGGGAATTCGGTTGAGTTTCTCCAAGAACCCATTGGGAGTAAGAAGCAATAATAATGGAAGTCATACTAGTCTCAATAGTTTCAACGGAGAAAGAAGAGGTTCAGCTTATAGTCTCACTGATCGCAGAGATTCTACCTTCAGTTTGGATAGACGAGATAGTACTTATAGTTTGACTGATAATCGTAGAGATTCTTTTAGTTTAGAAAGAAGAGATTCTACTTTCAGTTTAGGAGGTAGAGATTCTGGTACTGCTTTTAGTCACGCTGACCGTTTTAATTTAGAAAGAAGGGATTCCTTCTTGGGACCTGAAAGAAGAGATTCTTTATTTTTCGCTCCAGAAAGAAGAAATTCTTTCTCTTTCGATCCACAATTGGCATAATAATTATTTATAAATTATTAAATTTCCTTTTTTTTTATTTTTCATTCTTTACATTCCTAATTATCCAATACTTTTATATAAATATTTTTTGTATCCTCTGTTCTTTTACACTTTACAAACTTTTCATGAAGGACACTGAAAATCCATTTCATAACGCATCTCTCATAATCTAGATTATTTTATCTTTAAACATAAAAATGGATTCCTTTTCTTTATTAGATTGGATCCCAAAATTGAACTTTTTTTTTTTTTTTTTTTTATTAAATACGTTTATTTTTTTTTTCTTTGGTTGGTTTTTTTTTTTGTTTTGCTAAAAATCAAATATTTTCTTTTTTTCTTTTCTGTAAATTGTTTTTTTTCCTTCCCTTTGTTTATCTATTTCTTTTCTTTACCTTTGCATCCGTTACACAATATATATATATATATATATATATATATATATATCAAATGTTTCAATAAATTGTAGAAATCATTGTGAATTCTGTATAAATTGGAGGTTAAAATATTGATTTTATCTTTTACAAATAAATAAAATAAATTTTTTTTTTTCTCATTTTCAAATGTTTAATTTAAAATGTAATTTAATATAGTTTAAATATTAAATATTAACATTAAAGTTTTCGATATATTAATTTCTTTAAGGTTAAATATCGCAAACTTTTAGTAAAAATAAAGTTGTAAAGTACAATTCGTAATGCAATTGATTTCGTTGTCGAAGCATGGAATCAAATTGAATCTACTACAATGGAAAACTGCTGGATAAAAACTAGAATATTTTAATCTACCAGAAATGAATTAATTGAAGATAATAATATATTAATGACTTTTTTAAATTGTTGATGATGATCAAAGAGATTTAGAAAATGCAATAAGCAAACTATCATTTGATGATTCTTCTGCAATTAATATATAAAATATATAAATGCTAATAAATTGAAGAAGTTTTTTAGTAGATGATAAAATTGTTAAGCAAAATTAAAGTACAGATTTGCAAGAAAATAATGAAATTATTCCTGTAATTTTCTTAATAATTATTAATTAATATGAAAATTTTTTTATATATTCATAATTTTTATTAGAATATTTTGAAATTATTGATAAGAATTTTAAAAAACTTTAGGCATAAATATTGAGATATAAATCAGAATTATGATTTAATTATTAATTAGGATTTTATTTAAATAAAATAATTATAATAAATAAAATAAAAAATAATATTATTCATTTTTTTACATTTATAAATATATTTATATATTTATTTAATATCTTTATATTATTTAAAATTGATATATACTAAAATTATACATTTTTTACTATTTAAATTAGTATATTAAGAAAAGCTTATTTATTTAAATCTTTAAATTTATAAAGATTTACAAGTAATTTTACTTATTTATTTACTATAAATTTTTTTTAATATACATTTCTGACAGAAAAAACTGACAAATTTTTTTAGATTTCAGAATCGATTATATGATATTCTCTAAACAATAATATAAATTATAATATAAACAAGTTATTTATATCATATTTAATAAATATTTGCAGCCTATTGATCACAAATATCATATAATAGTTTCACAAAAAAAGCACAATAATATATTAGAACTTTATGAAAAAGTGATATTCATAAAGTTGCAGATTTTTAAAAAGCCATCAAATATCCATTAAAAACTTTATACAGATAGATTAAACAACTCAAATAAATGAATGACTTTAAGCAAAAAGTTGTCTGAAATGTCTAAAATGTCTTCTTCTTTTTAATATTACTACCTTAATCAAATTATAAAATCATGCAAATATGTGTCAAATAATAAAATAACTAAAAACCTAAAAAAAACTATCCTAATCTTAATATTGCATCTCAAACAGTTAGAAAAAACCTTCAAAATCTTAGATATAAAGTTTATATTCCTTATTTAGTTTATTTTCTTATTTAGAATGCTATATATTATCATATTACTTAGGCGAAAGTTCATCAAGAAGAATGTTAGAATAATGTTATATTTTCTGATAAGTCAATATTTTTGATGATCTGTAATATAATACTAGTTTATTACAAAGTTAAAAAAATAATACTGAGATAAGTTGTAGTAAAACATTCCTTTAAAGTCTATGTGTAAAATATATTTTATGTAAATGAAACTGTCAGATTTATATATTCACAGAGAATATGAATAATAAGTTTTATTAGAAGATTATAACTAAAAATTTGTTTGAATAAGTATTTTGAATTCTTCAAAACATTCTAATAGAGTAATAATTTAAGTATTAAGCTAAACTTATAATTATTTTACTTTAGAATCATTATTCTTAAATTTTTAATTAGCTATTTCTTCTTTAGATCATAATCTGATTGAGAATCTATGATAATAATAAAAAGAAATGTCAAGAAGAAGGTTAATATTATGGTTATTAAAAAAATTAGTTATGTAAGACATTTTTATATGATTAATAAAAAAGAAATAAAAGGCAATTGATAAAAGCTTATGTATTAATTTTATAAGATTTATGCTAGAACTTTTAGAAATAATAGTAAAAAATCAAAGTTACATGATAAATTTTTGAAATTTTTATATTTTTATTATATATTAAAAAGTTTTATTTTTAAAATTTGGGATTTTTTAATAAAAATAAGATGAAATATTTACCAATTTATAATTGTCAGATTTTTTTGCCAGAGTTATACTTATAGAAAATTTTTTTATATTAATTTTATAAATATATATTATATTATCTTTTAATAATTTTGCTTTATAAATTTAAAAGTAATTTTATTTAATAATTAAAATTATTTTAATTATTTTTAAAATAAATTATCCCTTAAACAGTTTTGCAAACAAATTTGTTTGTAATTTTTTAAAAACAAAATATCCGCTATATAAACTTTTTTTATAAAAGCTAAATTATCATAAAATTTTACAATAATATTAAACTATATTTTAACTATCAAAATATACAGTTAATTCTTGATATAGTGAACTTTTGATATAATAAATTTTTTAAACAAATATAATAAAAATACTCTTATTATAGCCAAATAGCCAATCAAACTCTTAAAATCTTTACTATAACCTTATAATAAAGTTGAAATTTAAGATATAAAATTTGTTATAATAAAAGCTAACTATATAGTTAAAAATTCACTGATCATTAAAATTAAGCTAGTATTTAACCTATAAAATGTCTATCAAATTTTCAGAATTTTAATTTTTTTTTCACATATTATTTTTCACTTTTTGCTTAAATTTTTTTTATTTTTATCATAGATACTAATGAATGTGATAAACAGGACTTATTTGTTATTAATTTTTTTATGGAAAAATTATGATATTACTGATGAATAAAATGATAATAGTAATAATAATAATGATTTTGAATAAAATAAAGAGAATATTAAAGATAGAGGTAATAATAGAGATAGAGGTAAAGATCAAGATCAAGGTTAAAGTTAAGGTTGAAATTGAAGTTAAGGTAATAGTGAAAGAGATAATAAAGAACAAATTACACAACTTTTACTTCCATTTTTTTTATGCTTTTAATATACTAGATCTTTATATAAATTTATAGTAAATTTACCTAGAAACTTTCTTTCATCTTTACCTTATTTAATTTTTACTCTCTTTTTTTTCTTAAATAGATTAAAATTATTGTTAAAAATACAAATAAATATATATATATAAAGAATGTAAGAGACAAATATAAATAGAAAGAAATAACAATAAAAGTTTTTAAATTGCCTAGTATTTGAGATTTTGAAATAAAGATAATAAAATTTCTGAACATAAAATTACAATTTTTATATTTTTAGTTCGTTTTAAACAGGTATTTTAATTTTATGTTAAATATTTTTATTAAATTAATTAAAATTTTTTGTTAATATATTTAGATTAAGTATTTTATGCATATTTCAGATTATACTATTCCACCTCTATTTTGATATTCTAAAATAAATCTTTTAACAACTCATATCTGAATAATTTTCAAATCAATTTATGTATCATTATCAAATATATTAAAAACGAAATGATAGCTAGATTTTCTAAAAGGAGTATTTATACTGTAAAAATTAAAAACAAATAGTAGAATACCATCATGTAATATAAATTATATTACATAGTGGTATTTCACTTGTCCTAGATTATAGTATCATCATATAATCTAAATACCACTATATAATCTAAATACTATTATATAATCTGAGTACTACTCTATGATCTAACTACTATATAATCTAAATAATATAATCTAAATACTACTATATAATCTAATAATATAATTTAGATATCACTATATAATCTATTTATTTTTGTGTATTAGATATTTATTTTATATTCTAGCTATCCCTTTAACTTTTCCTATTATTTATCATTTGTATCATCATATAATCTAACTACCACTTACATTTAATCTAACTACTATTATATGATTTAAATACTATGCCTTTCTTCTTGTTTCTAAGTCTTTTGCATACCAATTTTTATATTAGAGTTGTTAGTTGTCTATAGCTTTTTAGATACCTAATTTTATGTTGAGGATGATGGTCTCCTGTGTCTAGTTGGATGCCGGATTCTATATTGAAATGCTTATCTCTTGCACCTGTTTGATTGTCTATTAAAATGTTAAATTGTGATAAAAAAATGTGTTAAGTGACGCAGTAAATTTGCGTTTAATTTCAGCTGACACTATGTTATAATTCTAGTCAATCTTTAGGGTACATAATTTGAGGGATCCAAGTAACACCTTAGTAGTATTCTGACAATATCTGAAATTCTCCTAAAACTATTATAAAACTAGTAAGAAACCAAAGGTTTTTTATTAGTTCACCAATTTCAAGCTAGTTTAGATGTCAAAATATTATGCCAAAGTTCTAACTAGAATTATGGAATAGTGCTGGTCAAAATTAAACAAAATTTTACTACGCCTTACTACGTTAATCATGTGATTTAGTTTCTTACCAGTTTCAGGCACTTTCTCATCACTTTCTTGCAACTTTTTTGTTACTTTTGAGGGATATTAGTGGAATATTGTAAGCACTTCTGAGATCTGATTATGGTTTAATCTAGATTAAGACAATGAGTATGCTAATTTTTTAAGCATCATTAGTATTATTAATTAGTATATAGAACTAGTAATAAAACTAGTGATGGGTTTTTTTATCTTTCTTAAGATTATTAGGCTATTTTATTTCTTTTTTGATTAGTGTTACTAGTGTCACTAGAAAAAAAGTAGTAATTTCTAGAAATAAATTAAATATTTTCTATGCTATCCCTATGGTCTATATGGGATATAATATAATGAATTATCACGTGATATAAAAACTCTTAACAAAGTTAAGAGTTTTTCAAAAATAAAAAAAAGTTAAAAAACTCAGATTTTCTCCAGTAACAGTAATGACACTGGTGATACCTATCAAGAAAACTTCCTTTCAGCTTAAATTCATAAAGAGTCTATTATCTGCATAACTAGCTTATATCACCAGCTTTTTTTACTAGTGACACTAGTGACAAGTTGTATTATTTTTATTTACCTCTAAATTACCTACTAATATCTGCATCAAAGCTAACTTAGCCTATTTTTTTTTCGATGATAATATTTCTTTGATCTATATTTTTTTGCATGCATATCAAAATAGTCATATCCAGATCTTATCAGCTCACTGCATTCTTTATAAGGAAATTGCCTAGAATTCTAATGGTTTTTACATCTCTTTAGATCATAGCATTTTTAATTGCACACTTCTCTAATCCTAAAAATATATGAACGATAATAAAAATTTCAGAGTGTCACCTTTTTTCCGCCTCTTATTTATATATATCAATTAATAATATCAGGGATAGAGTTCCGAATGAGTCGAGTCGAGTCGAGTTTAAAGACCAACTCTATTCGACTCATTTTTTTCAAGTCGAGTCGAGTCAAATTTATTTTATAAAATCTTTCAAT
>CAJVPP010003910.1:0-10476 GCA_910592005.1 Funneliformis mosseae | reverse complement strand
ACTCTACTTGTAATTTAAGTTATATATTGACGATACTAACCTCCTATATCTGATTGGATATCAAATTCTATATTAAAGTATTTACCTTTTTATGCCTATTTGGTTGCCTTTTTAGATCCTAAAATGTGGTAAAAAAAAATATTGTGTCAGGTGGCACAGTATTTTGATATAAATTTGTGTCTAAATTTAGCTGACATTATACCATAATTTTGGCTGATCTTTTAGGCATGTGATTCGCTTGGCATCATGATGGTGACTTGATAGTATCCTAGAACTTCTGTGGAGCTGTCATGGAACTATTGAGGAACTATCATAGAAGTGTTATGGAACTGGCAGTTTGCCAGCTTGGATGCCAAATTATTATGCCTAAAGTTCTAGCTAAAATTATGGAATAGTGCCAGCTGAATTTGTGGAATAATGCTAGCTGAATTTATATTGCACCTTATTGCGTCAGTCACGTGATACTGTTTCAGTAATGAAACGCCCTATAAGAATGTTCTGGGAATGTTTCTGGTACTCAATATATATGTATTTATGCTATATATTTTTTTTATATTCAGAATTAAAGGCCAGAAGTATACCATTTGCGACCTAACTATTGCTTATTTGTTGCCAGTATATTGGCGGGATGTTGTAAGCTTTTCTGAAATCAGATTATGGTCTAAACTGGATTAAGGTAATGAGTATGCTATTTTTATGAGTGTTACTAGTGTTACTAGTTTCAAATACTAACTGGTAACAGAACTAGTAATACATTTGTTATCTTTCTTGGGATTATTAGGCTTCTTTATTTCTTTCTTGATTAGTATCACTAGTGTCACTGGTAAAAGAGTAATAAATCCTAGAAAAAAATCAAAATTTTTTTATGCCTAGCCTATATGGAATAAAATATGATAAATGTATGATATATATGTGGTGTATATATGCTATAAAAAATAAAAAGTTAAGAGACTCAGATTTTTTCCAGTGACACTAGTGACACTGGTAATACCTATCAAAAAGACTTTTTTTCAGCCTAGAATTCATAAAGAGCTTATTGTTCGCATCACTAGCTTCTGTTACTAGCTTTTTTTTCTAATGACACTAATGATAAGTTGCATCATTTTTGTTTACCTCTAAATTACCTATCAGTATCTCTGTCAAAGCCAACTTAGCCTGCTTTTTCTGATGATAATATTCCCTTGATCTATATTTTTTTGCATGTATATCGCAATAGTTATATCTGGATCTTATCAGCTCACCGCATTCTTTACAAGAAATTTACCTAGAATTCTGATGGACTTTACATCCCTTTGGATCATAGCATCTCTGATTACACACTTCTCCAGTCCTAAGAATATATGGATAATAATAAAAATTCCAGGATAGATCCATTTGGAATTGTATCTTTTTTTTTGCCTTCCATTTGTATATATCGATTAATAATGTCAAAGAATTATTTTCATTTTAAACTTTTCTCTTACGAATATTATATCTTGAGTTTTGGTATAATTATAAATTATCTTAAATTGTTTGAGAAAAAATGACCTAATCTGAGCTTTCAGAGTTTCTCGATACGCCTTCCGTCCTGTTCTATTGTAAGTTTTAAACCTCTAATATAGGTCAATGCCTATATAAAATTCATGATGATAGTGTTAGGCCAAGGCATTTCCTTGACGCAAATAATGAGGATAAGATAGAAGCCATTCTTACAGAATATGAAGGCCATTTCTTACACAAATTCATTGATAGGGATAAGCTACTCTGGCCTATCATAGATTTTGATTTACCACAGGAAGTATTTGATACTATTGAGCCTAAGCTAACACGTAAAGAGATACTAGATTCACTTATTCTTGCTTTTAAAAAACATGTTTGGAGATATTCCCGAAGTGAAATCTTAAAACTATAACCATTGCCAGCAGTAGTAATGCAAAAAATATGTCCTTCCATATCTCGACTTTTGGTATAAGACTTCTAAATATTGCTTGAGTCACTATATTTACTGAGCTTATTCGTAAAAAACTTCCAGTAGCTTTACAGGCAAATAGTATTATTGATAACATAGTAAACAAATCTTCATTTTCATTGAGAATGCTTGGATCGTCTAAATACAATAAAAAAACAGGAGAACATGTTTGTGTAAAAAAGTTTATTCATCCAAAAGATGGATCTGTTTTTGACTTTATGATCTGCTCACCCAATGATGAATCAGAAGTCGTAAAAAGTTTTCTTTTAGATATTCCAGAATCAAAAGTCAAAATATGTGATGATACAAATAGCAAAACTGATCAGGCTGAGTTCGAATTACTGGAGAAATTACTCAAAAAGATAGTATTAAGGAATTTAACCTTTCATTTCTATCAGAATCATCTTCTAATGTCTTTCCTCTTAAACATATAAGCCTATCATATTGTTCATTATATGATCAGAAACATATCAACGAAAATGCATATATTATTCAATATAAAAAATTCTATAATTTTCATTGCTACCGTGCAGATTAAGAAAAGCTATTAAGCAAAAGAAAGCCTTCAATAAAACTTGCTTTTAGCAAATCGGCCTTGAGTTGGGAAAAAAAACCTACCAGTTCCAGTAAGATTAGAACAATCCAGAATTTTGAACCCGAATGATTATTTTGTATGGTAGAACTTAATATGTATGTGTACTTTAGGTAAAAAATTCTCCTGTATTAAAGTTTATAAAGCAATCCAATTAACTATTACCTATATTTTGAAGAAAATATCAATATGGATACTAAAGCATAAAGATTCAGAGAATGAACTTTATTTTGATATGAGACCTGAGCTAAAGATTGCCAAGTTTGAGATTAAAATAATCGAATATGGGGGTGAAGCAGTAAAGCTAAAATTATTGATAGACCAGGCAGTTATTAAAGGTCTAATAGTTTACGCAGATTATAATTTCCTCCTATATTCCATAAGCATTCCTCAACTAAACACAGATTTCTTTAACCTTTTCCTAGGATTTTTGGCTAAACCAGCAATGGAAATTAACAAAGAAATTATGAATCCGATTCTTTGGCATGTAAAAAATATAATTTGCAATAGAAATGAAATTTTTAATAAGTATATCTGAAACTGGTGGGCCTTTTTAGTGCAGAAACCAAAACAAAAGCCCTAATCAATCTTAGTACTAAAATCTACTTTATAACAGTGCAGAAAAAATATTATTACAGATTTTATTGGAAATAAAGTCTTAGGACTATATCTTCATTTCGTAACATCAGATTTAGAAAAAAATCTTGAATGGTTTAATAGCGCCATTCAAGCTCGAAAACTTATCATTATGAATGAGACTGGAATGTCTAGTGGGAAATGGCATAAGTTTAATGAACATCTCAAATCTCTTATAACAGAAGGAAGAGTTACTATAGAACGTAAAGATCTTGAAACTAAACGATTAAAAGACTTCACCAGGTATATGATTACTAGTAATCAGGATGCGTCACTCAAAATAGACATAGGTGATTTTTGTATAGTTTGTTTAATGTCTCTACACGCTATAAAGGAAATATAAAGTATTTTAAAAGACTAGGAAATATACTTGACCATTCTGATGCACCTGGAGCAGTCATGAAATATTTTCTTAGTCGTGATCTTTTAGATTTTGAGCTACAGGAAATTTCTAATACTAAAATGAAAAAAGATATAATGCGAGACCAACTTTCTAATCCCATTCGATTTATAATTGACCATATTAGATCCTGGGCTGAGAATAGTATAGTCAAGACAGGTCGAACATTATTATACCAAAAATATCTTGAATGGTGTGGGGATAATGGTGAAAAGCCATTTTTTAACAATATTTTTGGTAAGAAGCTATCAGAGAAAAATATTATTGAATGTAAATAGGGACGAGTGGGAGGTGGAAAAGAGAGTGGCAATATATACTTGACCACTCCAAGATCATAACCAAGCTCTATGAATTTGGCCTAGATGATATGAAAGAATTTTCTGATATATATCAAGATGATTTACGTTCGCAAAATGAACCCATAGACATACCCATATTCAATGTGCTAGAAATTATTCCCTCAAAAACTGTCCTGTAACAGCCAGTAGAAATTACACCACCATCTAGTAGTAAGGGCAAGAAGAATGATCAGGATAATTTGACCCAAGTTCTCTTTGATTATGTGGCAGAATAAGCCGAATCTTCAGGTGCTTCAATATCTAGGATATCTAAGACTTTAATCTACCTAAGCCAGTAATCGATGAACTTAAGACTAGCAAGCTTTCCGATTCTTTTGAACCTACCAGCAAAATGGTGAATTTGTTTCCTAAAGAAACAAGTGTCTAGTACGATTCCCCAAAGCCTATTAATGAAGTATCATCTGCCATACTTCTGTCCAGAACCCAGCGAGAAGAGCACCTCAAAAAGGGGCAGTCAAACTCAGTGAGAATCCTGATAAGTTCATAACCATCACAGAGAAAGATAAACATGATTCACTCACATTTTATAATAGAATAAAAACTGATTCACGAATATGTGCTTAGGTTATAGAGACAGAAGATGACCCTAAAGAATATATGGATATGACAGTACGTAAAAGATTGATAGAGAAAGAAATAATCTGCCATTCTCTCAAGGAAGATGGGATCATATCCTCCTGGCTTGATACTGATAAGAAATGGAAAAAAATAATAAGCATACTTCAGGAGAATGATATGCTTTAGTAAAGAGCGAATAAGAGTGGGTTAATAAATATTAGTAGGGATAGGACTTTTCGTTCTTTACAACTAAGTGATATATAATTCCAAATTATTATTATTTTTTTTTCGCATATCTATCTACCCGCAATTTTCAAATATTTGCAGAGCAAATTCTGGCTGAAGCTTGTGGCCTCATAAAGAGCCTACAATAAATTATAATATTCTTTTTTGTCTACTGACCATGGTGTAGTGAATTGTCAGAATATTTTTTTCGAATTGAACTTTATTTCACAATATATAATCTGAATATCACAGATTAATCTAACCCATTAGTAAGTCTTATGTGACATATTTATTTCGCATATATATATTTGATAAACATATTAACCTTTATTTTTTATTTTGTCCAAAATAAATGTGAGAAAATGTGAAAAAAAGTCTACACGCAATACAGGACTAGCTCTAAAAGTAAATAGTGATGATAAAAACATATGTTATGAAAGACTGAAGAATTCACAATTTTAAGATCATCAGACGCAAGACTAACTATATGTCTCTTCGGTAGATCTACATGTGAAAAGGTAAGAAGATTCTATTTACATATGCTTTCAAAGAGCTTTTGGCATTAGATGACAATACTAATCACGCTTTATACCTTCTTAACTTCAGCTTGGCGCTTTTTTCTCAGCAAGATATAAAGCATATAGGGGTATATAGAAGTTCAGCTAACTTTCCTGCAAAATTTTAAGGTAATATATTTTATTGTATATTTTTAAAAAAAAAATGTTTCAAAGGATTATTGCATCTGTACGAATGAAACTTTATTCACTATAGGCATTAATATTTAAGAAAAGTAAAATGCCAGAAATCAGGTTTAATTGTCTTGTTGTTTCTAGCGATTCAGTTGGAAGAATTACAAAACAACATGTTGTTACAATCAAAATTAATAACAATGAATCTGTCCATTCTCTCAGTTCACAAATTAAAAAAAAACATACTTCCCAATTTGATAATATTCCAATTACTGAATTTAAAGTCTGTGCAATTCCCTTAAATTCAGATAAAATACTAGCATCGATTAATGCTGAAGGAGTGATGATAAGCGTGAATAGTAGAAGACAGGATGAAAGGTAGGTGCTAATTCCAATGCACAATATTCTTGATCATTTTCCCAAGCAACCTTCCCAAAAAGATATTCACATTATAGTATATTTAGATATTCAAGAATCTTAGTAGAAAAATGTAATAGTGATATATTTGCAATTTTTATGTATTGTAGGCTAGCTTCTAGTAACTTTTTTTATTTCATAAATAAAATATTATTTACGTGGTCCTTTCAGAATCTGTTCTTGTCGTAAATCTTAAAAAATGTCACATGTATTGATGTAATATAATCGCCTGATAATCCTGTACTACATCTTAATTGTATATATATTGGGCAAATGCATTATGAATTGATATAAAAAAATCTATCATTTCTCTCTGAGCGTCAGAAACTAAAAATACTTTTATATCTATAAACCAGCTTTATCTGTAACTGCAGTCAAGTGCATATTTTTTCGCAAGCATAAACTCACATATATAAAAACTATATCTTCACAACTCTTTATAACTTCTTCTCTAAGCTTAATAACAGAAGAAGTTTTTTCATGAACGATGTCAGACATTGTTAAGGATTTTAATATGGAGGAACTTATTGAATATTTGAAAAAGAAAAACTTGAAGCTAGAGGAGTCCCACTTCAAATTTTATGTAAAGAAGAAATTTCTGACCTTGCTTTTTTTGATACAACTAAAGAGGATTTTTGAAGTTATGGCTTAAAAGCTGGTTCTACGACAACACTAGCAAAATTTATCAAAGGTCTCAGCCAGAAGTTATGAAATTATTCTTCGCTTAAATCTCTTGATGACCTGAAGAAAATGTTACGTAGAAATAAGGTTAATGGAGAAGATATAATGAGCATCAAGCAGTTTACTCCTGGTAGGTGATTAATTTTCCAGAACTATCTAGTTAGCCATATTAACCTTATTTTTTTTCTCCACAGTCTTTGAGGAGATCAATAATGATGATAAGGCTCTCAATCACTGTATGAAGGATATAATCTTAAAACTTTCAAATGTGAAAACCATGACTGACGCTAATAAAGCGACATGTTGTGAATTTATTTTATCAATTATCCATGCATTTATTGCTATAGCTAAAAAACTTACCTCCCAAGATATATTTATAGTATTTTAAAAGGACATTTCCGGTGAGAATGCAACAGGCCAGGTGGACTATGCAATCAAAAGCCTAGAAGATCTTCTTTGTATAACTGAAGGGAAACCACAAAATATTAAGATTGGATATGCGTAGATAAGTCTACTATTCACATTTTCGCTTGTTTGCATAGCAAATGATATTAATGATGGTTTATCTCTTAGAATCTGATGCAACTTGAAAGTGCATTTCAGACCAATAAAAAGAAATGAACTTTGGATCAAGCATTTGGAAATGACTATTTTGACTATATCTATAGTATTGTGATCACAGGTACGGAGTGGCATTTTATCATATTACTCCAGATGGCATCTTCTCCACAAGTGGTAGCGAGTATCAGATTAATCTTACAAAGTCTGCAGTTAAAGATAATCCTGAATTACTTTGAAGCAACGTGAAAGGATAATTAGCATAATTGTAGAGTTGTTAAAGAATCAGGTTAATATAGATAGTTTCCCGACTAGCAAGAGAACTAGGATCAAAAAATTTATCAAAAAATAATATGTATCACAAGCAAAGTTCTGAACATTTGTATTTATTTTTGCATGTATTAATAAAAATTTTCTTGGCATTTTTCTGAGACTGCGCGGTCTCAAAAATCTGGTGACTTTATAACCTATTTCTCAATGACACAGTTTTTATATAATTATATATACTAGCTATTTTTTGAATATTTCACTTCTTATATAAAATTTATCAATAATGACATTTGAGCTTGAAGCATTGAAATAGCATATTGTTGAACTTGAGGCTAAGAATGCTGAGCTTAAGATTGAAAAAACTGAACTTTTAAAGCAGATTATGGAGGAGAATACTAGACGAAATGTTAGAGTTGAGGAACTGGAACAAAAAAATAAGGAGCTTAAGACCAGATTTGCGATAGTGAAACAGGCTTCCTTACCAGTGAAAAAGCAGACATATAATGATAATCCTTCTGACAATAATATATTTAACTTTAATTCAGTTACAAAGTATTATGAGAAACCATTAGTGGATGTGAAAACAGATAATTCCTTTCCTAAAGAGATTTGCTATAATAAACAAGAACTGGTGGTGACGGTATCTGCCAACTCTGCAAAGCGTCTTAATTGCAAACCATTGGAAGAGAAAGATATAGATAGTTTCTTGCTTGAGGCTCATAAGAAAATCATTAATAGTGAAATAAAGCAACGCAATAAGGAAAAGAAGAATGAAAAAATGGGCAGAGATTGATTCAAGAAATCTCTTCATCCGTATCCAAAGAAAATCATGTAACTAAAATTTTTGAGACCGTGTGGTCCCAAAAATCTGATAATTCAGATGCATTAGTGTCTTCATTTTATGGGACTACTATGATAGAGATATCTCAATATTTGGCCCAGTTATGTGATAAAGCGCTTATTGCAAAGGAGCACAGATTGGAAGTAAATCAAGAAGAAATATTATGCTGGTACCACTATAGAAGAAATTTTATATTTCAGTTAGAGGCCTTGTGTGATAATAATAAAATTGGTGAAAAGAAGGCAAAAGGTCTAATATACGATAAAGTCGTGAAGCAAGTTAATATTCTTTGTAAGAAAAAATCTCAAAATACAGAGGTGCCACTCTCAGACATAACAAGAGATGATTTGCACAAAAAAACTCAGAGAGCTGAGAAGATTTACAAGCTTCTCGAAAAAATAGGATTGGATAAAATCCAGTATATCAAGTCGTATAGTGTGAATAAAATATTAAAGTTTACTAATGATGAAATCCAAAAAATTATGGATCATTTCTCAAATAAGCCCAGTATGGATTTCAGTGAGGATCAGGACAATTTTATTAACGATGATTTTTCCAGTCAAACTGATATATCAGAGGTGTGAGCAAATCCCTTAGTTACAGCAGAGGTAAACGAATTAACAGCACCTATCCCTTTAATCTATGACTCTAATTCTTCTGATGATTCCAAAGAAGTCAGCCTAAGCAATTCGCTCGAAGCTGAAGACGATTACTACAATATGCTCTTGGAAGATTGTGTGAAGGATTGTGTATATTTTGATTCTGCACTGATGAAAGAAACGAATAAAGAAGTTATTTTACAATCAGTTAAGACAGATGATGATAATGACTTTAATCATGACAGTTATATTTGCTTAAAGCAAACGATGCCAGAAGATTCAGATGATGATAGATATAATAATTACGGTAGATATAATGAATACAGTAAACGTGATAGAGGTTATTACTATCATAATAGAGGATATGAAAGAAATACTTTCCTAATGATGAGCCCTATTATCTCTCCAGTAACCGCCTGCTGAAAGCGCTAAAGGCAGGAAAATTTATCAAGCGAAATCATATACTTGCATAGACTGAATTATTGTATCTTTTTTTTTGAATCATATGGGTGGCTTAGATAACATGCAAACATCATCTATATTTTCTTTTAGCGCTTCGCAATAAGACGTCACTGCCTTATTTGATTTATGTGAATTATATCCACAAAATATGCTAGGCACAGTAATACGTTACCAGCATCTTTAGAGGATCAGTCTATTAATAAACTTGGTCATGAGAATTATTTTTGTGTTGCTATACTGATGAACTTTCCCTAATGTTCTAATATGTTCTATCTCACTCATTATGCAGTTCTGAATTACTAATATCCCACTAATTATAAGACAAGATGTCATAAAAAAGAATCAAAAATAGATTAGAATCAATGATTTACAGATCTTTGAAAGCTCATCCAAATTACGTGTAATATGCTATGCAATGAACGATTATTCTGATAATTTTCCTTTTTTGTATAATTAATTAGAAAGGGGAATGAAAACAATTAAACTTTCTATTCTGGAATACTGAGAATAAACGGTAAATTTTGAGATACAGTGTTACTCTATTAGTATTAAATTATTTATCATAAAACTACTATTCACAAGCAGATTTTTATTTAAGCACTATTGTTAAATGCGCATTTTACACATATTATAAATCTTTGAATTAGCATTACGCAAGTCAATCTGATATCCCTGATGTTGAATGAGACAAGAATGGAAATTGTGTCTCTTAATCTACCGATTTACAGATCTTGATCCTATGAAATGTAAGGGGTATGTCTCTAGCCACATTCTACATAATAAAACAAATTTCTATTTATGGGTCATTAGTAGATTTGTATGAAGCACGAATAGGGCCACCTTTTTTCTCATTAATTCGAAAAAAGAAATACTAGCAGGGTAAGCTATCTTCCGTAGATCAACAGATGAACTTGTGTGATCTTATCAATAAACAGCAAATTCCTCAGTACTTTATTAGTATTCATAATACTGATTTCACACTGTTAGCGTATCATGTATTGTTATTTCAATAATCAGGCATCTACGAGTAACGTAATTATGAAAAGTATAGTTATGACAAATACACATAATAAAGCAACATAATTTTATTAAATAGGGTTAAATTCTCTTTTTACGCGTAGTAAGCCATTTTACTGATCGTGTTATTAGAATAAAACAAAAATGGATATACAGTGGCTACCAAAAGAAACGCAAGTGTGATTGGTTACCTTTGAACGGCTATAACTCATCAACCACAAATG
>CAJVPP010003909.1:0-10476 GCA_910592005.1 Funneliformis mosseae | reverse complement strand
GAATAAGTTTAATTAAATTTAATTGTATAAATTAAATATAATAAAAATTAAATGGTTTACAATCTAAGTATTACCATTATTAAATTTTTATTTAAAAAAAGATGTTAATTATTAAATAATTATATAAATAAATAATAATAATAAATTTATTACCATTTAATTCTTCTAATGTAGGATTATTTGAAACTGATTCTATTATAATATTTATTTTTGAGAAAATTTTGGATTAATTAATATTATTTATAGTAAAATCTAATATTTAGACAATTTATAAATATTCATTACCATTTAATCTTTCTAATATTTGTACAATATTTAAGTATAATTAATAGTTTATTATATTTGTTGATTAATTATGTTTACTACTGTATTTATCTTCATCACTTGACACTATTAAATAATGAAGCTTTTTTAGCATCTGAAAATGATTCTAATGGTAATTCATGAAAAAAATTTTAGATATCTTTCAACTGTCAAATTAACTCATTTTAGTCATACGAAGCTTAATAACTTTTATTCCTTTTTAATGAAAACATTTCTTAGTTTTTTTTATTACATTCTTACCTTTATAATTACTATTAGATATTGTTAAAATTTATAATAAAAAATAAGTTTTTTTTTAAAAAAAAAATTTATTTCAACCATATATAATGATAACATGTAATAGTAATATATATTCTCTAGGTATATAAATCTTATTATAATATATATAAAAAGTATATGAGGCACAGCATTTAGAAATCATATAATTAAATAAAAGAACCAATAGTGACAATTTGAATTGTAAAAATTTTTTGTTCTAATTAAATACAAATCATTTTTTTGATTATTTTCAAATTTTCTTTAAAAATAATTATTATTGCTTATGAATAGCAATGATCATTTTATTGATCATCATTTAAAATAAAACGTTTTTAAAATTTTACTTTTAAAATAAAAAGTCTAAATTATTAAAATTTTATCAAAGAATTAAGTGTTTAAAATCTCAGACTAATCGTATCTCTAGTTGTTTGATAAATACAAACAATTATGAGTATTTTAGTTAGATATATGTTACATAATAATAAAAAAATGTAATGATATATATAATGCTCCTCGTAAAAAATAATTGCTAGCTATTCAGCCATATCTATAAGATATTATACTTCATATACTGTATCATCAATTTTTAGTATTTTTATTTTAGCTACTTAATAAAATAAATTCTATAATCTTTTTTATATGATATTTTCAATTACATTCCACACAAGAGTTTTTTTTTTCATCATAAATTTATTATATTTACTATTCCAGTATTTTTGATAGAACAAAAAAAAAATCAATTATAATTGTTTTATCAAATCTGTTAGGATAATTGCTATTTAACTACAGATTGCTGAAGATATTTTTGAAAACTAAATTCAAATTAGTTTAGTTTTTAATAAATTTTAAATTTTTTTTTGACTTTATTACTGCTGCACTTTCCATTCTATTGATTTAGTCTAGTTATAACTTTTAAAGTTTGAAATCTTTATTATTACATGTTGTATAATATATTATAAATAAACTTTTGCAACTTTGTTTTACCAATATCTATATTTTGAAAACTGGTCTGGATTAATCATTTATTATTTATAGCAAGGATTAATTTTATAAAATACTAAATAAATTGTTTTTATTTATATAATATTAGAGTTAATCCAGTTTTTATTCTCTTATATAACAGATTAATCTATAAGTCAGTCCTTGAATCTGTTTTATATTTTACTATTATAATAATGTTAAAAATTAAAATTTTAAAAATGGAGAAATAATGAGAGATTAAAAAGGAGCAGTTATGCAATTATTATTATTATTATATTTTTTATTAAATTTATATAATTATTTTATTAAATTAAATGTTATTTCCAAATTGATTCTTAAATCAGTATCTGAAAACAAATCTTAAATTGAACTAGTTTGATAAGACTGAATAGTATAAGACTGGTCTTAGAACTGGTCCTTAGACTAACTTATAGACCAGTCCAGTACAAAGAAAGATAAAAGATTAGTTTTTTTAGACTGAACTAAACTAATTCAACCTAAGTTTGAAAGAATCTTGAACGTGCATTATTAATTTTGAAAGTTTTTTTTAAAATAATATATAAACAATTAAAGCACATCTTTTTTAGAAAAATTATTATATTATTAGTCAAGTACCATTTTTGTCTAAAACTTTTGAAAGTGAATATAAAAGGTGTAAAATCTAAAAAAAAATTCATTTAATTGCTGTATCATAAAGTTATCTGTATAAATTAGTCAAGTTATTAGTTTTACATTGTAATATAAAAAAACTAAAGTGGATAATTATAATGATATTAGTAATTATTAATAATATCAAGAAAAAAAAGCTATTTCAAAAGAAGTTAAGACTTATCAAACCAAAAAATGACAATTGTTGCAAACTGCAATGATTCAACACAAAGAAGTTATATAAATAATAAATGAAAAAAGAGGTTTAAAGAATAAAATAATAATAAAAATATATTAAAAGCTTTACATTAAATAGAGATATATAGTTGTACTAGAACTGATTTTAAATTCAGTATAATCTGAATTTACCTAAGTTACAACTAATTTTACTAATTTAAAAATTGAACCAGAATTAGCTCCAGACTAGCCTAAAAGAATTTGCTCAAAGTCGTATTAATTCAAAATAAATAAATAAGAAAAAACTAATCAAATAGAAGGTCTTACAGATAAATTATTAATCAAAAACTAAATTACGAAAAACTTTATCATATAAAAATAATTATATACTGATAACCCATCAAAAATTTTTTAACATCACATGCTCTATTTATATAAATTTAACTTAAAATTCAAAAAATCAAAGCAGAACTGAAAAGAAACTGAGTATATAACATCATCTCTCTAGTTGTCTTTTTCTAAAAGTCCTAATTAGATATTAACAAAACTTTAGTATTGTATAATATTACATTCAAATTATTTATTGAATGTAAAAAAAAATTTATTATGAATTCTATATTACTAGTACCTATGTATAGGTAAATTTATAAATTTTATCTTTAAAGAATATTCTTATCTATTCATTCTTCTTGACATATTAAAGGTATTCCTTTCTAAAAGAATATTTTTTTGTAAAAATGATTAAATTAGTGTATTATATCACTGGATACTAAAATTTATATTTGCAAATTACACAAAATAAATTTATTCTTCTAATAAATTAATATTCTTTGAGACTTTAAATTCTTATAATTAATATATATACAAATTAATATATATACATTATTTTTTCTTTTATTTTTCTTTTTTTAGCAATTTTCACAAAACTTAAGATCTAAAAAAGTTTGCTTTGTTACAATAAAATTGATTAAAACTTTAATTTTAAAATTATTTGAATCAACTTTAATTTATACATGTAATTCTATAATTAAAAAAGTTTTCTTTAGTAAAAAATTTTCTTTTATTATATTATTATACATATATAAAATCACAAAAGGTAATTAAAAATAATATTAAATTATGAATGATGAACATAATAATAAAAATTATTAATAAACGAAATTAGGAATTTAAAAATATTAAAAGAAAAAATAAGAACTATAAATTAAATTTATTAAAAAAAAAATAGAAATTAAAAATAGAAAATAAGAATTAAAATTAATAAATAAAGAATAGAAATTAAAAGAAAGATCTCTACAAATTGATCAATACTAAATTTATATAAATAGAAATAAAATTTATTTAGTAAAATCAGATAACATAAAAAAAATAAAACTCTTTCACTAATTACCAACATGTCTAAAAAATCACAAAAATCTAACAATCATAATCATTCTATATCATCTTCTTCAAATAGACAATCAGCTAAAAATAAAATATTACTCAGATTCTTAATTCTGAAATTACTCAAGAATTGCCAAAAATATTCATTGAACTAATTTTTACTAAAAACACCAATACCACAAAAGTTAACTCACTCATGAAAATTTCAACCAATAATACTAATAAAAGAAAAAATAAAGTAGACTAATGCTCTGAATGGTTCAGTTCAGTCCAGATTATAGGCCAATCTGAAACTGAACTGAAAATTTCAGTTTGATCCAATTCAGATTAAAATTTTAAAAATGTCAATCTGAAACTGAATTGAACCGTAAACTGGTAAAAATCTAAACCAAACTGAAAATTTAAGATTAATCTAAAATTTTGGATCATTTAAAATGATAATTTCAATCGTTCTAATTGAACGATTTTCTTATCGTTTATTTGAAATGATAATTTAATCATTCCAATCAAACGATTCTTTTATCGTTCATTTGGAATGATAATTTGATCATTCTAATCAAACGATTTTCTTATTATTCTTTTAGAACAATAATTTGATCGTTCTAATCAAATGATTCTATTATCATTCTTTGGAATAATATTTTGATCTTCCAATTGAACGATTCTTTTATCATTCATTTGGAATGATAATTTGATCGTTCTAATCAAACGATTTTCTTATCGTTCATTTGAAATGATATTTTGATTATTCTAATTGAACGATTTTCTTATCGTTCGATTGGAATGGTAATTTCATCATTCTAATCGAACAATTCTTTTATCATTCGTTTAGAATAATAATTTTATTGTTCCAATCAAACGATTCTATTATCATTCATTTGGAATGATATTTTGATCGTTTCAATCAAATAATAATTTGATCGTTCCAATTGAACGATTTTCTTATCGTTTGTTTAGAATAATAATTTCATTATTCCAATTGAACAATTCTTTTATCATTCATTTAGAACGATAATTTCATCATTCTAATTGAACGATTTTCTTATCGTTCATTTAGAATGATAATTTCATCATTCCAATTGAACGATTTTCTTATTGTTTGTTTAAAATGATAATTTTATCGTTCTAATCGAATGATTCTTTTATCGTTCATTTAGAATGATAATTTAATTGTTCCAAATAATCTGAAATTTTGGATTAATCTGAAATTTTTGGATTGAATTTTTTGCAATCTGAAACTGAACTGAAGTTGATCTGAACCAAAAATTTTCAGATTAATCTGAACTGTTCAGAGCTTTAAAGTAGACGAAATTGCTATTCTTTCTTCTAAAGAAAATATAATAAATATTAACAGTTTATCAGACATATCAGAAAATATATTTGACAATACTTCTGTTGCATTTGCTATACCTCTCTTTAATACTGAAAAAATTTTTGCATATTTTCTTCTTGAAAAATATCCTAATGCGAACTCTTAATAGAAGATTGCTAAAATTATAAATAAATATTTTTTTTATTACATATATTTTACAGTATAACATATAAAAGCTTCTTGCAAATCCTTTTATCAACATTCTCAAAGTTATCTTTTTAGACTTCAGTGAATGAAATGATCTTTGCAAAGTGCAGATTTTAAACATATACAAAGTTACATTTTTACCTCTTATAATACAAAAATTATATCTCTTCATTCTAGTACAGTTGATTATGATAATTGAGATTCTATAAGATGCTACTATTATGCAAATAAAAAATTTTTTCAATATAAAACTATTATCAGATGCATTATAAAGACCCAAAACTTATGGTAATATATTACCATTACATTTGATAAAAAAGTTAAATTTAAAGAACTTAAAAGTATAAATAGATTACTATTAATTAATAATTCCATTTGAATTTAAATATGCAACTTGGATAGGAAAGAAATCTAAAATTAATCTAAATTCTCAATCAAACTAACAAATCTATCAAGAAAAATCATAGTATGTAACTTTTTAGATATAAGTCAAATGGTTGATGCTACTATTTGTATTATTCTATATGTAAGATCAAATTATAATTACTTTTAGTATATATATTTCTATTTTTATAACATTGATAAAGTTAAAGCACTCTTAATGCTAACAACTTAACTTTTAATAACAAAAAGCTGAAATGAACTAGTGCTAAAACTAAATTTTATACCATCTGCTTATCTGTGCATCATAAAGCATTTTCTTGTTTTAGAAAAAGAAGCATTCCTAAAGATAAAAATACTTAATATCTATACTAACGCTTTCAGTTTACTTAATTCAATTGCTATACTGCATCCATAAAATCTCATAGTGCAATAAGAGACAACATCATTTTTGTCAATGCAATTAACTCACCTAATTTTAAGTTAATTATTCTCAAACTAATAAGTAACCCTTTACCACCTCCTAAGAAACTGATTACTAATTCAACTAAAAACATAATCTAACTATTTACTGTGAGGTAAGCAGATGAACCTATAGATAATAATGAAACTTTATTTGATAATACAGTGTGCTTAACTTCTAAATTAATAATAAAACTGTTGCAGATAACTCTATGCATTATCCTAATTTCAAAAAGTTTATTATTATCCAACTGGAATCTATTGCTAATACTCTTAGAGATCTCTATAATATATTTAAATTCTCATAAGATTACTTATCAGTCATAGAGAAAGCTTTACATATTAAAGTTATAACTCCTTAAAAGGCTGAGATATTTAATAATAAACTTTCTGAATTCACCACTAAAGCTGATCTTAAATCTTCTTACATTAATACTTTTCTCTATATAACACATTTATAATCATAAACAAATGAACAACTCATTGAAATCTGCTAAAAATAATAGTAACTTATTTCTGAATTCATTCTAATCATCAATAAATTTTTTAAAACTTGTTATAATTTCCAAATTGTGCTCATTAATAAAAATCTTCTCAGCCAACATGATATAAGTATTTTTGATCCCTTAAATAAAGATTTAGACAAATTAAAAGAATGTTGCATTAGCAGCTTCCCATAATAATTTATCTTTTTGTATGATTACTATTCCTACAGATAATTTTAATGATCCTACTGATCCCTCATCTCTTAATAATACGAAAAAATATTTCATTACCTCTCACAATATTAGAGGGTTTAATGAACCTAATTTACCAAACAAAACATATTTTATTCACTTTACTCTACCTACCACTATGATATAATAGATTTACAAGAAACTAATTTTAAACATAGTAATTCATTATCATTATACTTTAATTGTTCTTTTTCTTATTATCAATCATTTTTTAGTAAAGACTGTGATAATTATCTATTAGTTTTAACATTAATTTATCATTTAGTTACCAATTTTTAAAACATATCTTTTAATATAGTTTTAAATTTGATCAAGTTATTTTTGCAAAACTCCAATTCACTGACAAACAAAAACTTCTTGTAATCAATGTTTATGTCTCTTCAAAAAAAAATAAGGATATATTTTTAACTAGTCTTTAACTATATTATTCAACTTCTTAATAAAGCTATTTAATATAATTATTACATCATCCTTCATAGAGATTTCAATTATATCTAAATGATCCTAAAATTTGTCTTAAATTTACTCAAAGCAAATAAACTGTCTATTGATTCATACATTTCTGACTATTATGTTATCTCTATTAAATGTTTAAATTTTCTAAGAATTACTAATAATATCCTACTAAATTATCTTTTAATTCAGTAAGATGGATTTAAAAAAATGGATCTAATTTAGAGACAAACTTGACCATTCTATAAAAAATTACACCTTAAAAAGCATTTTCTTATCTATAATATAGAACCTTTGCAATAGAAAGGAAAGAAATAATCAGAAAAAATCAATTTTATTTTTATATGCCAAATATGATTTTAGGTCAAAATATGTTCAGATTTAGCATTAATTCATTTTTTATTTTTTTCAACCATTTTCCTCTTTTCTATTGCAAAGGTCCCATATGGTCTCAAACCACTTTGAATATTTACTGAAACCTTTTTCAAGACACTTTATAATGGTTATTACTAAGTACATATCTTTCAGCAAATCCAAAGTCCATCATCTTTCCAAATAGCCTGTTACTTTATCTATGTTAACATAAAGATACTAATTTTCTAAATCATCAAAGAAATGTCTTAATGACAATTTGGTTTCTGTCAAATAGTTTAACTTTCACAATCAATTTTTACATATTATTTATGAAAGCTCTACATATATTATTTCAATAGGACTTTTCCTAATAATACTTATATTAGAGCAGTCTTACTTGACATTTAGTTGCTTCTCATTAACTTATAGGTGAAGGCTAATCTTAAAGAATAAGAATTTAAACTATTAAGTATACAACAAGTACTTCAAGATAAAATTAATGACTACAAAATTAATTCTGTTAAAATGATAGACTCCATTTTAAATAGAAGGAGAAAAATGATTATTTTTGATAGATATTTAGATAATATGTGTTCTCTATCCACTTTACTTACTGATGAATCAGATGTTTAAAAAGAAGTAGTATATCATTTTCAATATATAGCCAGTATGATAAATGAAGATAAACCTATTTCTAATAATTGGCTACAAAATTATCAACCTTTATTAGAAATTGATGCAAATATATATAACCAATTGACCTTAGTACTGTCAGCTGATGAATGATATCATATTATCAATCAACTCCTAAATAATAAAGCATCTGAACACATAAAAATTTCTAATAAAATGCTCAAATACCTTAGATTTATAGGAAAATATCCTTTGATACATAATTTGTAAATATTTAAGTATCTTTTTAATTTCCACTAGATAAAACATAGCTTATGTTTATTTTATTTCTAAACCTAAACTATGGCAATTTGATTTGAATAATACAAGACTAATCACACTACTTAAGTATTTAAGAAAAGCCTTTATTAAATTTCTTAATACATATTTAGCTTTAATCTTTATAAACATCATATCTTAAAAGGATTTAACTTTAAAAAACTTTTATTCAAATTGACTTTTGATCCTATCCACATCTTTGATAATGTTAAATATGATGTCTTATATAACAATAAAGAACTTTGAGTACTTTTTTAAGATATGTTAAAAGTATATGATCACGTCAATATATTTACATTAGCTAAAGCTTTTGAATATTTCAAAATTCCATTTTCCTTCATATAAATTATTTTTAGGATTTTTCTACCACATTTTAATCAAATATATATATTACATAGAAATACTGACACATATTTAGTACATTTAAAATTAATCAAAGAGAAGTTATCTCACTGCTTTATGGTATATTTACTATAATCTGTTATTGTGTAAAATTAATGAGTCTTCCCATAGTTATAATATAAAGATTCAATGGCGTTCTGATATCTATTTTTCTCAAACCAATGTTTGATAATACAAAGTTTTAGCTTTTGTATTCATAGATAATACTTTATAGGTTACCAAGTCTTAACAGAATCTGTTTAGCATCACTTTCATTATAAATAGTTTTTTAACTTTAACAATATTCAAGTTAATTTATCTAAATCAGAGCTTTTAGTAAATAGATTACAATCAGAGTTATTTATTATTTTATAAAATCATTATAACTGAAAACTCACACTATACTACCCAGATGATAGTATTGGATACCTATAAGTTTAGATTTCATTGCAACTTAATAATACTTTTATAGTAAACTAATAATGCTCTGAATGGTTCAGTTCGGTCCAGATTATAGGCCAATCCGAAACTGATCTGAAAATTTCGGTTTGGTTCAGTTCAGATTATAAATCCTAAAAATGCCAATCTGAAACCAAATCAAACCGTAAACTGGTAAAAATCTGAACCGAACCGAAAATTTCAGATCAATCTGAAATTTCAGATAGTTTAGAATGATCCTTTTATCATTCTTTTAGAACGATAACTTCAATTGTTCCAAATAAATGATTTTCTTATCGTTCATTTGGAATGATAACTTCAATCGTTCCAAATGAACGATTTTTTTATCGTTTGATTGGAACGATAATTTAATTGTTTCAAACGAACGATTCTTTTATCGTTCATTTGGAATGATAATTTAATTGTTCTAATCAAACGATTTTTTTATCGTTTGTTTAGAACGATAACTTCAATCGTTCTAAATGAACGATTTTTTTATCGTTCATTTGAAACGATAACTTCAATCATTCCAAATGAACGATTTTTTTATCATTCGTTTAGAACGATAAATTGATCATTCCAATTGAACGATTTTTTTATTATTCATTTGAAACAATAATTTAATCGTTCCAATCGAACGAATTTTTTATCGTTTGTTTAAAACGATAATTTCAATCGTTCCAAACAAACAATTCTTTTATCGTTCGTTTAGAACGATAATTTAATCATTCCAAATGAACGATTCTTTTATCGTTCGTTTAGAACGATAACTTCAATCGTTTCAAACGAACGATTATTTTATCATTCGTTTGGAATGATAATTTGATCGTTTCAATCGAACGATAATTTGATTGTTCCAATCGAACGATTTTCTTATCGTTCGTTTAGAACAATGACTTCAATCATTCCAAATGGATGATTCTTTTATCGTTCGTTTAGAACGATAATTTGATCATTCCAATCGAAAAATTTTTTTATCGTTCGTTTGGAATAATAACTTTAATCGTTCTAAACGAACGATTCTTTTAT
>CAJVPP010003908.1:0-10478 GCA_910592005.1 Funneliformis mosseae | reverse complement strand
TTCGAATATTTGAATACTAATTATATGATTTCGAATATTTGAATTTATTTATTTGCAAAATAATATTCAAATATCTATTTTCAAACGGAAACCCTATAACATACAAATTGAAATCTAGATACGTTTAGAGCTTACACTAAATTTTTGAAGTTTAATTAACGAGCCATCAATGCTAGGAAGAACGTTCCATGCGAATAAAATAATCCAAAACCAAAATAAAACGCCTTCAGATAAAATATCTGTTCATTTTACAGCACGGTTATGTTAGATTTTTTTCGATCGGTTTGTATTATATTTTGTGTATATGTATTAATAAGATGTTTGCGTTACAATTAACAAACTGTTTAATGGAAAATGGTGTCTTGAACTTCAAAAATAGTTGCTGGTTGCTATTCTTAAAAAAAAAAAAAAATTTTTATAGACAATCTATAATTGTATAATATATAACAGAAATGAATAGTGGTTACTAATATCACAATTTGATATTGGTCGTTTATTGTAGAACGAAAATTATTAACAAAGGCTGCTCATTTTAACATTTCATTTTACCTTGACTTAAACTTTTTACATGAAAAAAAAAAGTAATTTTAACTAAAGAGGAAAGATCATACATATGGAACAGAAAATTGAGCTGATATTTAAATATGAATAAAAAAATAATGTTTGTTTATATACAGTATATCATAAGTAACAAAATGTCCTATACGACGCGTCATAGTTTTCTTATTGACATAAGATTATATTCAAATTTAGCATATAAATTTCTAAAATGTAATAGAAGTTTAAAATTTTTTTTAAATATTGATTGCCAAATACATCAATTTCAATAAATTAGAGAAAAATTTTTGTTTTACCGTAAATAAATAACAAAATTACGAGTAGAATACGTAATTTGGATTATAAAATCTTCGAAATTTGATATACTTCATAATCTTCTATTGAGAATACCTCTCGTGTATTTCTTATCGTCTTTTCATAATCCATTAACCAACAATAATTATAATTATAATCTTCGTTCTCTTTTCCATTTATATTTGATAAACAAAGATTACTAAGGAAAGCGGGACCACAACAAAAGTTATAGTATAAAGCTTGATCTGCATTTTTCACGTGACTTAAGATTGGATCGTTGAAGTTATCCTTACTCTTAAAAGAAAAAACAAAACTATCCTTGGTTTTACCAAATTTTTCTTGCGAAGGAGATTTCCATATTGAAGGGTTATATCCTCCAAGAATTTCTTGAGTCCCTTTTACTTTAATGAATGTAACCGTGCAAATCACGTCATCACATAACTCATGGAACTTCTTTGGAGTAAACCCATCTCGGCTTCCCCTTAATAACAATTTAAATGCATATGGAAAATATAGTTCTCTTGTATATGCAAATCTGCTTTGAATCTCTACCTTTTCAATCCATCTTGAAATTATTGAAATAATATTTAAATTAACAATCTTTGTATCAATAATTCCATCAACTTTTCTACATCTAGGAAGTAAAATGTCATTACTTGGAATACTATTTGGTTTAAAGTAGGAATTTAATAAATCTTCATAAAGTTTATGATTCAAAAGATTTTTATATGGATGAACTTTTGTGATGAATTCGTTAGAAGATAAACTAAAAAATCTAATAAATGGTAATAAATTTCGTAAAGTCACCATCATCATTTTGAAATCATCATATGACCAAATTCCAGGATCTGAAGTGATTAAGGAATTTTTTGTAAGACCCCATTTCAATATGCATTCCCAAATTTCGACCTCTTTCATTTGCAAGTCGTCTCTTTTGATAATTGAAATTAAGGTCTGTTCGGAAAGATAAGTAAAGTCACGTGATTTGATAATAAATTCTTCACAAAATTGTTGAAGTTCAGTTAAGGAATTTGATTGACAGATTTTTGAATAAATTCGTTCAAAATGTTGTTTTATCCATGCGGATTCGTGATGAATTAAATAATCTTGTAAAAATTCAATTAGTTCCGGAAGGAGAAGTTCATTAGCCGCAACCAAGACTTCAAAAATATCCGAGGCTTGATACCCATTTAATGTAATGAAACCACAATAAAAATATCTATATTATAAATAACTAAATTTAGAAGATTAGAAGAAAATTTATAAAAGATAACATTTTTTTTTTTAATTATAACTTACTTCAAAATGATTTGAAAGGTTTCCGGTAAAATATTTGGCAACTTTATGTGAGGTATGAACCCATCATTGTTCTTTTTACAGGAAGCCAAATTTTGTTTAAAAAATGAGGAACGGTAACACAATATAATCATGTGTGCACTGAATAATTTCAAGTTTGGCCCTTCCCCCACTTCGATTACCATATCATAATATTCATTATCATCTAATATTTCAATATAATTGTTTAATACACTGGGGAAAAATTTTAATAACATTTTTGTTATTCGTTTGAAAGAAAAGTTTTGCGGGAAAAAAAAAATTATAAATCCTATATATAGTTAAAGTATCGGTATTCTCCTGACCAATCACAACATAATTTAGGCGACAATAATTAGATTATTATGATTGTTAATGGTTGAACGATCAACTGAATCGTTCCAGATTTACCATATTACCAGTTCGTTTTGCATCTATTGCAAGTCCAGTATTATCATTATAAATCAATGCTATAAAAACAGCGGTGGCGGTAGATACTCGAATTATGTATCAAGCATCAATGGATCCAATAAAAGAACGCCGGTTAGGTTCTAGTCTGAAGCATAATTTCAGATAATTGGACTTATAATAAAAATCATAATTGTTCAATTTTTTATTGATACGATTTTTTTTTGTTTTTGTGAAACACGCGTGACATGACATCAGCAACGCAGAATTCTATTGGGTGATCAATATGCAGGACAGAGCGACATTGCATTTGATATTTGATATGTCCTCCGTTATATTTCGGACATTAAATGTCAAAATATTAAAGAATATATCGTGCACATTCATTTAAGACGCGAACTACAAGTATGCATGTTTTAAATTATCATTTTAAAATTAATAAATTATAAATTATTACTACCAAGGATGACTTATGTAGAAAATCCACTCTTTGCCACATTAATAAGCGCGTTCTCTCATAATTTTGCAAAAAAGTTATTGATGTAATTTATCTTCATTGTTAAACGGCTTAGATTCTTTTCGCGGTTATACTGGAAGTTCTGTTAAAAATGGATTAGTATAATTCAAGGTGCAATTAATAAAAGTTTTTAATATACAGTATATTTGTATTAGTTATATCCTGGATAAGCGTAACTTTACTAGAATTGCATAAATGATCAGCCTAACCGCTGATCATTTTGATTCGGGTATAACTGGTTTATCCCCTGTCATTTACGTGATTATGCAAATGATTTATGTCAACTAAATGAATATACTGTATATGGATTTAGATCGCCAGTAAGTATAAGTTATTTTGTATAATCACGTAAATAATATCAATCAGGAGATAAATATTTCTTAAGAATTATATTAATAAATTTACAGATTAAAGAATAATATAATAAATGGATACCAGCTAGAAGAATTAAAAAACCTTCTTATTTAATTGTTACAACTTAGGTTAAGAAATTATGGGATGTGATCTTATTTAAAGATCTTTTAAATGTTATTAAAACCAACAGTTCATATAATTGTTATATATTTAATTATGATTATTATCAGATTTAGTTGAAGAAAATGTTGAAGAAAATTATTATAAAAATGAATGGAATAATAATAATAATAAAAGAGATGAAGAAAATCAAGAATCATTTTATACAGATGATAAATAAAAAATTACAATAAAAAAATAAACAATATAATAAATTTGATATTAAATAATTATATTGAAATAATAAAAATAATATAAGTTTTAAAAGCTTAGATTGTTTAATTTTATTTATTATATTTTTTAGTATTATATCTTAAATTTTAAATATTAAATTAAAAATATCTATATAAAATATTCAGATATTTTAAAAATTTAAAAAAAATTTGATAAGCTTTTATACATAGGTATTATGATTATGATATATAGTAATTTTCACTTTTTACAATATTAGAGATAAAACAGAAAAATATATAATGCATTCTAACATTAAAATTTTATTTTTAAAAATAAAGCATAATTTATAAAAGTATTAAGGATTTTATATATAGATTATTTTACTTTTATTTACTTATTTACTTAATATTAGATTGACAAATATTATATACTTAGTTGTAATTATTAATTTTAGAATAAATAAATGTTATTCTATTAAGATTATTAAAATAATTTTGTGATTTAATATAAAAGTTATTTTGTTATATAAATAAAATATGTTAATTTATAATATATATATTTATATATTGTGATGAGTTTATTTTACTATTCTATTTTAATAAATTAAGTAAAAATAAATTATTATTTCTATTTTAAATTTTGTATTATATGCAATTTAATATATTTAAGAATAGTTTAATACTTTTAGAGTAAAATTTATATATTTATATTATATAACTTATATTAAATAATTTGATAAAAGTTAATGTATTTTGCAAAATCAGCCTATTTAGTTAAATCTCTTTTCTTTAAATTGAGAACTTATTGTTGATTATATCTAAGTTTAAATTTAGCCAGTTGTTAATATTGTATATTAGCGAAAGATACAATAATAATTTTGTGATCAGACAAGTAAAGATCAGGAATATCTATATGAGAATAGAGAAATTTTTGAGAGAAATTAATAGACACAATATAGTATTAATACAGAAGCTTAGATTTTCTTTCTTAAAAGTATGTGTGAATGTATCATGACAAATGTCATATAAATTAAAGAAATTGAGATTAAATAATTTGTTGTAAAAATCAAAGTAATATAGTTGAGCAATATTATTATTAATATTATATTAATATTAAAGATGATACTACAACTAGTTGCAATTATATAATATTTATTTGTTACTAGTTGTAACTAGTTGCAACTCAATTTTTATTAATATTACAATTAGTTATAACCTTGTAATACTTAATACATGCCTAAATCTGCATTAAAATCTTCTAAAATAATAATTTTAAAATTGTCTTTAAGACCAGTTTTAATATGAATGAGGATAATATTCTGCAATTATGATTCTTTCTCGATAAAATATTCTTAGAAGCATGTAAATAAATACTGAAAACTCTTAATTTAACTTTATTAAAAAGAAAGAAATTAATGTAAATTAATTGATCATTATCTAAATAAGTTTGTTGAATATAAATTACCTAAAAAAGTTTAATAAGAATATCAACGTTAGCATAGACTTTAATTTTTAAACTTTAAAAACTAATAAAGTTAAGGTTATTTTCATATTTATAGAATTGATTACTCTTATATTAGTTTCAGTTAATCCTATAAAATTAGTATTAAAATCTAAAAATATATCATTAATTAATTAATATTTGAGTTCACATTGGGTGTATTTATAAATTCAATTAGATTGAATTAGATTGGATTGAATTTTCTAATCCATTTAGATTGGATTAGATTTTCATATAATCTAATCTGTATTCACAAATAAATGGGATCAGATTATAGATTTTTGTATAACATTAAAAAAAGAGTTAATATTATTTAAATTAAATAAAATTTGAACAATGAATATTTAAAAATATATTATAATTCTTTCATTTGTATATCTAATTTTTTTGTATTAAATTAACTCTTCTTCTGAAGAAACATCTGATGATAACATTGATTTATCAATTTTTCATGAATATATAAGTGTTATTGTAAGAAATAGTTCTTTAAGAATAGATTATAGGTAAATAAGAAGAATACGTAATATTTGTTAGTTTAATAATATATGTAATAATTGAAAAAATGTAGAATTTAAGCAGCATTTTAGAATAATAAAAACTATATTTAAATAGTTATGTACTGAAATAGTACCTTTATTATTATAAAAAAATAATTAAAGAGGTGTCCTAAAATTTTAATTAAACATAAAGTTTTATTAACTTTATAGTTTTTAGCTACTGATCAAAGTTATAGAATACTTAGACAATTATTTGCATTAGGAAAATCAATTATATATTATATTATTAGATCAATTCTATATACAATTAAATATCACTCAAGATAATCATCAAACATGTTAAAAATAGCCTTAAATTAAACTTCAAGACCATTATTTTAGGTAATTTTAACACGAATCTTAACACTTATTAGCCATATATTAATAATGAACAAGCTCATCATTGGCAAATGAATTTTTATAAACAATTATTCACTATGAATTTCTTTGATCTTTATGACTTATATCATAATACATCATTTTCTACTTACTATTCAGGTTATGTAGTTTAAAAATTTATACCATTTTTGCCTTGCCTAACTTTACTTCTGATTTTTTATACTCCTATTTGGATACACCTGCATTTTACTTCTCTAACCATAAAATAATTTTCATTTTGTTTACTAATTGTCAAAAACAATCAAATGCTAGATCTTATTTATTACAGAATAAATAATAAGTCACTAATTTGAGAGTTATGAATCCACCTAAATGAATTGAATATGCTGTCTATACTAAGTTTCATTATAAATATCATAATCTTGATCACCTTTCAAACCTTTCTACTAACAGAAGCAATATGAATACTTTATGGATTGAAATTAAGACTGCTATTCTGATCACCAATTAAAGTATTATGCCTTAAGTTTTGAATTTCACTATAAAAGCATGGTAAACAACCTTTTATTCAACCTATATCCTTCACAGCTGCCTAAAAAGTTAGCTCAATTCTACTTAGTTTCAAGGAATCAATGATATAATTAAAATATTAGCTTAATCCTCTTGAGTGATTTAATTTTAAAAATATGTTAGAAAGTTGATTATCTCATCAAAACTCCTAGCATGTACATTTCTCTCCTTTTTGTGCATTAATAATATTATTAATATCAAAATAATAATCAAAGACCTCCACAAGTCTCTAACAATAATAGCTAAAATCGATGTATAGAAACTAAAAGAATCTGCAATTAAATCCTTTATAAATAAGCATTATAACAACAAATAAAATGATCTCTCTAAAATAATTGATTCTATCTTGAAAGGGAAAAAATGTTCTATAGTGCTTAATCGCTTACTCATCGAAAATAAAGATTCAAGAAAAAAAAATTTATTAATGATCTAGAGGAAATTAAGAAGACCATAATAAACTATTTCTAAAATTTCACTATTTTCTTGATTTTGGTACCCTATGCCCTCTAAATATACTAGTTAATACTAACCTAAAGACTATATGAATGAATAGTACTATTCAAATCTTATGCAACCTTCACCTATGATGAATAGTTGGTAGTTCTCAAAATACTTCTCAATAACAAAGCCACTGGTTCTTCTAGAATCACTAATGAAATAATTACTTACTTAGAAGCCAAACTACAACAATTACTCTAAAAACTCATTTGCATGTGCTTCTCAATAGATGACATTTCTAATGAATAGAAACTTGTACATATCTATCTCATCCATAAGCTCATGAAATAGAAATGCAATATTTTTAAGACTAGATCTATCACTCTGTTAGAGATTACTCATAAAGGTCTTATTAAAATTATTATCAATAGATTCTCATATATCTTAGCTAAACACAACATTTTTAAAAGAGAAAATTTCGTCAGACTGTTAGGAGATTTAATCAAACTCCTATTAAAATTATCAATATACTTTTTAAAAATGCTATTGAAAATAATAAAGAAATTTAGATTCTACTCTAAAACTTCTTTAAAGGTTGACTTATCCTTTCTTCGCCTAACTCTCAATAGAATAAAGTTTCAAAATTAGCAACTGATCTCATTATTAATCTTTTTATTTCAAGAAAAAATGCTGTATTTATAATGTATAGAAATTCAGACTTGTATGATATTAAGATTAGAATTGACTAAGATGAAGTTATTTCTCTTCTAGTGTAATTTATTTACCTAGATCCTTTATTTTGTAAAGTGAAAGCTTTACATAAAGGATACACAATTGAACATACTTAAACATCTAATATTACTACCTTGAATACTAAATCTATATCAACCTCTATCTCTTTACTAGCTTTTATAGATAATACGAATTAGATTACTAGTTCTAAACAAATCCTTGAAGAATTCTTATAAATTGCTGACGAATTTTACAATCTCACAAGATCTGCATTAAATATAAATAAGTCTAAACTGCTAACAACCTTTTGCGCTGATACACTATCCATCCTTATTAAATTTAGCTTAATTACAATCAATATTACACCTGAAAATATGTCAGTTCATTTCTTAGATATGTAGATTAACAGTCAATGATCTTAAACTTTTGTCAAAAAATAACTCATTTTTGATATGAACTGTTTATTGCTTTCATGAAGAATAAACCATTGATGAATAAGCAACTCTTGTATATTATTAACATAGTTTTGTGTCCTCTATTAAAATATCATATACAGTTAACACCCCTTTAAAAAATGAATGTTTCAAGATTTTTGCATTTGTCTGTATACTTTTAAACATAAAAATAAATTCGCTTTTACCCTTCCTAATATCTTATTAAATTTTAAATAATTTTATAACTTAAATGACCTCTAGTCGCTTTAAATTAAATCACTTTTAACTGCTTTTATTTACCAATTCAATAATTTCTCCCTTTATAAGAACATCTCTTCAATTCGTCTTTTTTAATTACAATTACGCAATATTCTTGCTACATCTTTCTTAAATTATTAGTTATATTCCTTCAACTACCTTTCCTATAAAAATTTAATTGGTACCTTTCTTTCACTCATAAATTCTATATCTTCAGATCTTTCCTTCAACATTTTTCCTTTTCTTATGAATAAAATAGTAAGAGATGCCCAACCCATTTTTAGAATTTTTCCTACCAGTCTTTTAACCAAATTTAATAAGATTCTCACTAACCATAATTTAATTTATTTAGATTAATTTATCTCCTTTTTAGGTCATTAATTAATTACTGCGTTTGATTTTTTTCTCAGAGATTTTGATCATAGTTTAAAGAGATTCAGTTTATCTAATTTCTTTTATATACTAGAAAATCTTATAATAGATAGTCATGTACATAGAATAATTAAACCTTAATTTAGATTAGCTTCTTCCTTATCATATTACAAATTTTTCCTCATGTACCTACCTTGAATAACCAAAAGAAAGAAATAGTGTTTTCATAAAATCCAATATTCAATGATCCTTTCTTTGAAAAAATTATAGCTGATGTTTCAAATAACAACTATTTCATCTGCCAATATTTTACTCATTTTAACAATAATAACAATATCTATCAGCTTATAAAATGCTCTGAATGCCTACTTAGCAAGCAGATCGCTAGATCTGAATATTATATTGTCAGCTTCCTCATGATAGTGCTTTCAAAATCTAAATGGTGTTCAAACAATCACATATGCTCAAAAATCAACTCAGATACTCACTTATAGAGATTATTCGTATCATTTACATGATCTTTTATGATACACAAATTGCTTATACCCCTTCAGATCTGCTTTCAATTAATATTGTTGACCTTCTCATTGAACTCTCAACACATTCATCAACGCTTAAATACATTCAATCCGCTCTTAACAATGTTTATCAGTTAAATTTTACACAGATGATTCTTTAATAGGATCTTAAATGGACAATTGTAGGATAGGACTAGGATAAATAGGTATAGATTCTGTAAATAATCTTTATCCTTTTAAAGCTTCATTTGTCAACTGACCCTCTTTAACAAAATCTTAGATATACACCTTTCTTACAGCTCTTGTAGTATTTTTTAATGAAGCAATTGTAGATGTTTACTTAGATAATCAGGCTACCATTCACAGATTTAATAAATATATACTTTTCAACTAATTATTACTAAGAAGGTTTGAGAAAATTTCTAATTATACAATCTGGAAGCTTATCTAATACATCATTAAAAACTTTAATCTTCAAGTCTCACTTTATAAATTCAGAGCATATATAGAAAACTATTATAATAAAATAGCAGATAAATTAGCAAAAACAGTTATCATATATCTCTACTATCTTTAACCCTTAATAATATTCCTACATCTAAAATTTCATTTTGTTTTAATAATATTTCTATTAAAGTATCTATCTGAGTTTCTTCAAACAATTCCTTATAGTATAAACTTTTGGTAATTTTCTAGATTTAACAAAAACAGTGACTTCAGAATCCTTACTAGAAACAAATCTATTAACTGGTTTGCTATTTTAGTCCTTAATATTGATAGATGAATCTTCCTTAATCATGTTCTTTACTTCAAACAAACTCAAATAATTTATCATAAAAAATTTTACTAATAAGTTACCTTCACTATTACGCTTTTCTCACTACACTTTAATTTATACAAATATTGGTATTGTGTAAGTTGCGATATTATTACTAAGACCCCTGCATATATCTGAGAATATCTTACTTACTCTTCTAAAATGCTGTATACTATTAAAGCCACC
>CAJVPP010003907.1:0-10480 GCA_910592005.1 Funneliformis mosseae | reverse complement strand
ACTTCAGGATTAAATAAAGTAATATCTACGAGTAATTTCATAATCATTATATCTACCATTGATAATATAGTGATTATTGTTGTCATAATGATATGTTTCTTTAACCAATCCCTAAAATCCCTTTTATTGGTTTGTTGAGTTTGTCGCATCATAACTCCAAGTACAAACAAAAGATTAAGCATTGCTGGTACCGTTAATGTCATTAAACTAAATAAATGAAAAAAGGTATTTTAAATCTTGAAATTTTGCTTTAAATATGAAAACATTTAAGATGGAAATTAATACCTTAGAAAAAATAATTTTGGAAAAATTTTTACAGTATTTATCAAAAATGTCACGTCCGAAACAAAATCTAGTAATTTAAGTAGAACTATATACGTCGTCATATTTCTTCCCTAATTAAAAAGTATTTAGATTTTGCTATTATTTAAAAATAATTTAATGAATTTTGTACACACATTGAGAAATATTAAGACTCCACCCGTTAATGCTAATATTTCGGTTAATGTATCTACAAATAAATTAAAGTAAATAATGTTGATCTAACTAACAAATGAAACCAGAGTTATAAATGATCCCTACGAAATTCTTCAATAGTGAAATTACTTGATGAACTCATTATTTGTAAAATCGTAAAGTCAGAAATTTTATTAACTAGGGAAAGGAAGTAAGGTATTTATAGTCATTTTGCTTTAAATATATTCTTTTTTTTTTTTCTATCATAATAACGCATTGCAGATCGGAACAATTTTTATTAATCTAACCTTAACGATTAACAGTCAAAAAAATAAATGAGTAACACTACATAAAGTTCTAAAAAGGTATCTTTTTCTAGTCTTTTGAGGCTGGTGTATAAGTTTCCTTATTTGGATATTCGTGTAATGTCTCGTGATCTACTCCGTTTATATAAAAAATCTATTCCACCACGAATCCACTAACTTACCCCACGCTACTATTGGCTGGTCTAATTGATTATGCTAATTTTCATATACCAAAGCGAATCCTAACCTTCCAAAATAGTTTCCGAGTCCCTCAAATATTTAATAAAAATTGTAACATCACAAAACAGCTAAAACCTAACACTAACACTAAAGTTAATCCTTAATAAATCTTAACTATACCAGCCAACCGTAGCGTGGGGGGAGGGGGAAGTTAGTAAATCCTTCCGCCGCATTATTTCTTTAACTAACAAATGTTTCTAAAACGTAATTAAATAAAAAGCAAAAATGCATAATTTGCATATTAAACTTTATTTATCATATCCATTTATTTAAAAAATAAAAGCTTGAATTTATTTTGCGCATTACAACGGGAGTAGGATCAAGGTTGGTGGACGAAATACCCCGTCAATAATTGAGAAAATCAAATACTAGATAGAATATACCATTAATTAAATAAAAATTTTAACACATACCCCTTGAAACTGTGATCTAATCATTTTTTAAAAAAAGAAATTATCGTCGTATTAAAATTAAATAAATTTTCCCTTATATAATTTTTCAAAATGAATTGTATATTATCATATGAGGATACTTATTATTCTTATTAATTATAATCTTTCCCTTTTCAATCTTTACAGCCTCTGAAATTAACGAAATCCTTGCATATCTGAAACTTTCCCTTAATGATTGAAATGTTGAATGCCGATTGCTGAATGTTATATTAATTAATTACTTCATAATAACGTTACCGTTACCATATTTATAATTACCAACGAAGCTTACCAAATGGAAACACATATTATAAAGTTTTCATAAATTGGAATTTTACAAAAAAAAATCTCCGTTACAAATTCCATAAACATCATCAATGAAATATTTTGAATATACAGTCGTCCCCCTCTATAGTCACCCTGTACAATCACATCATATAAATCCCTCATTATAAGCACACATTTCGTAAGAACCAATACCAATTAATGCTATATAAAAACCCCTTTATAATCACAGTGTTTTTATAGTCTCACCAACACTTAGTAACAATATCTAAAAATCCCTCTATATAGTCATTTTTTTTATAATCATACTTTTTATTTTTGGTCCCGAGGGTGTGACTATAAAGGGACGACTGTACATATTTTTTTCTTTCTTATACTGATGCAACAAGACTGAAAGGTTTAATTTCATAAATATTGCAAAATCGACCGAAACTTCGTGAGGCACAGCTAATATTCATGTTAGTGGTTATGACGGCATAACTATGACCGACCGGTTAACCGACCCATGTTTTAATTAGTAATATAATAATTCTTGTATTAGTTTTTTTTAATTAGAAATTCAAAGTTTGAATTATATAATCAAATTAAATATTTTTTTTTATTTTTTTCCTTTTATTTAAGTAAATAAATAAGTTATAACTTGATGAGAATAAAGCATAAATAAATATTTGAGAATGTTTTAAAAAAATTATTATTTTGTAATATTTAAAATTTTTGTTATTATAAAATACATAAAATTTTACTGTTAAAATTACGTTACACTAATTTCGTAACACGAGAAATTTTTTAATATTTTCTTTATTTTTGAAATTCAATATTTTTATTAAAAAATGAAGGCTCGGATGTTCTCACAGTTAGTTAATTACAGGTTTATCTAAGGCCGACGCTGAACACAAAGGATGGGAACATCTTGAATAAGCTAATTTGGAAATAACTTTTCGAACTATTCCGAAGTAACAATAACTTTTTTTTATTTGTGTCGATCATAAATCTTAGATTTTTGACTAAAAAAATGAGAAATTTTGCAATAATATGAATCAAATTTCATTCTGATTTAATAGCTTAGAACCCATATGTGACCGGGCAAATAAAGCTGGCTACCATTTCCATTTCTTCCGGGCGACTCTAGGACGATTTAGGACGGTTTAGTTCAATGTTCGTTAATCTAAGTTTGGATGTGATAATTCCTTTTATATATTATTGAATAAGCAATTTTACAAATTATCCCGAGATTTCTTTTTTAAAGAAAAAATGGAAACTCAATTCGATAAATTAAATGTTTCAAATAATAGTTGTTCACCATTTGTTGGTTAAAATTATGGTGTAAAGAATGATCCTTAGTGCATAATTGAAGGATGGACTAGTCGAAATACTGAATTCAATAAATTCATTAAAGATACAATGTATGTCGTAAGAAATATACCCACTTGATGATTGTACTTCAATAAAAAGAGTTCTTAACATAAGGAATGTAATTGAATTACAAATAAACTCAATGATGAACTATACAATGTATTTATATTTATATTTCAGAAAAGAAATAAAAGACATTTTTTCATAAGCAATCGCATATGGGTCAATAGAAACTTTAAATGCGTCAATGTATTATTTTATTTTTATTCATAAGACTGCCGATAATTATGCTGATCGGCCAAAGCTATGTTCGGTTAAGCGTTCTCAAGAGAAGATATTTATTTTACTGGCATTATATTACTTACAAATGATAATGTATTAATGGAATATTGAATAATAAACTTATTCAGAAACAGGATCTTCATTTTTGAAATTTTTAGGGCCGGTCCTAAGGACTGGGTTTCAACTTAACGGTTCCATGAAATTATTTAATTTCTTTTAAAAATTGTTCTTAAAATTACTATAACAATTTTTTAACAAGAGTTACTTATTAAGATAAGTGATTAGACTTTTCTATAATTAGAAATTTCTAAATTTGTTCAAATCGTCTTTATTTATTTATTTTACCAATTTTATGAAATAAATGCGGATGATTTTTTTCCCGAAACTTCCTGTTGAGGAACGGCGGCGCCAACGATATTTAATAAATTTTATATATACTTTTTTTTTTGATCGTTATTCGTCGCGAAACTTGCAACTTTTTTATATATTAAAAACGTCCTTAGAATAATTAAATGTTACTAAAATTAAAGACATTTTAGAATAACTAAGTGTTAGTGAATTGTATCGAATGAATTTAGTATGTTAGGTAAATAAATTATATAAATAAATTTAATATGTTAAATAAATTCTATTAATAACAAATTAAGTTATCCTTTTTGTTTCAACACAAATAAAAATGATGTATAAAATTATAAAAATCAAAATTAAAAATTATGGAAGCGCAACTTAAACACCAACTAAAGCCATTGCGCAGCCTAGATTTACCATAATCAGACTAGTCACTTTTTCGCTTAATTTGTTATTTGGTTGTACTGATCTTCAATGACCTCGCCACGATCGGTCGCACATTAAAATTGTCGGCAAATTAACATGGTTGGACTTTTTACTTACAAAATACTTATTTTTTTAAAAAAAAGTAAATTTTGGTTTCCTTTCATCTGGAATTTGCATTTCAATGAAATAAGTAGAAATGCTGAATTTTCATTTTTTTAAAATAAAAATAAAAATAAATAAAACTATTCATAATTATTGCCATTTGAGCTGTTTCCGTTTCTTTTCTCCGAAACATTTTAATTGATGGAATGTATATGAATTTATTTTCGTGTGATTGAGGATGATATAAATATTAATCAATGAACTTTAAATATCAACATCGATTGTTACAGCATTCCGCATTAAATATCGGAAATTTTGATTACATGATCCTTGCCAAAGCTAATAAAACTTGGCTAAAATAAATATCTAAGGTATCCGAAGAAATGATAAAAGAATTGAGGTTTGACTTGAGATTGCGAAGTCTGAATGGATAGCCGTGAGGAGCACGGGAGCACAAGAGAAACATGATGATGGAATTGCTTACTCTGTAAGTCTATTTTATTTATGCAATCTGATCATTAAACTGAAATTGTAAGTTTTTTAAAGAAACTCTGCTAGAGGAAGAAAACGTTTTTGTAGAGGAACTTTGCAGAAAGACCGATCGAAAGGCCATAAGTCAACGCTGATATATTAAATGATATTTTAGAGAACTTTTTTGTAGAGGAACTTTGCAGAAAGTCTGATCGAAAGGACAGAAGTCAACGCTGATATATTAAATGATATTATAGAAATGTTTGGGTAAAGTTATCATCAGATGATCTTCTTTTCCCTTCATACTTTTTAAAAATTTTAAGTTGTTGTATGATAAACCAATTATTGTTCTATTGAGACTATTTTTTTTCCTCATTATTATAGTTTGCGAAGTTTGTTTCACATTTGATTGGTTAAAATATTTTCATATAAATTTTTTGCATGGTTGGCATATTTTTTTACCTCAAAAATTTTAATCGAAAGATTAAAAATTTCGTATTTGTTGTTAATAAATTTTGGAGGTGTCTCTTTAAATTAAAAATAGTCTTATTACGATTCATTTCGTTAATTTCAAAGTATATTACAATTAGGTAACTCATTTAGCTTTATAATATAATTTCCTTGTGTATTAGATTATTAGATTGACAAAATCAATAATGCTTGAGGTTGGAACCGGTTAATTTTTAACCGGCGTTAGACCTGGAATTGTACCGAAACCAAGCTAACTAACTAAATAACTCAATTATCTTGTAGGTTTTTCCTAAGAGAAATTAACGATTAACAAACAAACAAAACGATTTATTATTACGATTCACTGTGTAGTTAGTAATCACGATCAGATCCTTGTATGAAGACAAAAAGAAGGTTGAAAGTGTAAAATAGTATCTTTATTAAGGTTGTAAAGTTATAAGACTAGTCCCTAGACTTATATCCAAAACTTCTTTTGAAGTACTCTACCGGCTTAAGGCCAACTTATAGGTAGGACTATATATATAAATTGTTAACTAGTACTATACTATGCCTGCCTTTTGTTAATGATAAATAATACATGAAATGAAAAATAAGCTATTTGATACATGTTAATTAAATGTATCACATGTTACATGACTGACAAAATAGTCATGTATTACTTCCATGACAATCGCGCTCATCTGAAGCGCAGTACGATTTGTGTCTAACACTGATTAATTAAATTAATTAGGATGAATTTAACTCCGGCCGAAATTCAATTTCTGGCCAGGATTAAGATTGCAAAAATATTGTCCAACTCCGGTCAATTTTATAGATATTGGCCTAAGTTAATTTTAACCGGTTAAAGATTTTTGGCACTTACCTCTATTCTGAAGTTATCTAAGTATAGTTGCCTGCAAACTCATTTTAACATATATTTCAACAGATTTAATAAGAATTTAATATTTGACGGAATTTTATTATGGTTTCGAGTTTTGACGGTTTTTCCAATAAGGTTTTATAATACAAAAAAAAATATTGTCGTTTGATATGATACAAAGCGAACAAAAGAATAAGAAATTAAAAAATTGAAACAAAACCGAAAATTATAATAATAAAAAAAATACATACCGCATTTAATTACGAAGAAAGTCAACCTGAAATATGAAGCTATAGAATAAAAAAAAAAACAACAATACCTTATATATGCAATCTGAAAGTGAACCAAATGAAAGATTTCGTCTAAAGAAATCTTCTAATTGAAGTAAATTAAATAAAGTATAATTTAACAAATAAAAAAAAAATAAATTTTCATAACTATAAATTAGACAGACCCTCCTCCATTAACGAATCCGAATAAAAAAATTAATCAAAAAAAAAATTTGAAAATGGTATAAAAAAAGACCTTCTGATCCTTGCGATCTAAAAGAAAAGGATGCAAAACTTATATCTATTGGTGACAAACCCTGAGCCGACAGACGTCGAAATTTGAACTATTTTTTATTATCGCGAAATTTTGGGTGGTAAAGCTTTGATATTTTCAATTATCCCTTCAAAAAAGAATTACCTTTCGGGAAATCCTTTTAATTTTATACATCTACTTTAATTTATTAATTAGAATTATAATTTGAAGAAAAATTCGTGCCGAATTTTTCTAAAATTATTTCATTATGTCCGATCTCTGTCAAGTCCAAAATAACATAATTTTTATTTATAATATTTCTTTAAATAATATCTATTATCATAAGGTCAGAACGCTAATATTATGGTAACAGTAGCTTTTGAAATCTTATTACTACTTATCATATAAAGATTAGATATTTAACCAAACTTATGAAACTACGAATATTATTACGATCTAGCTAATGATATTTGAAATGCAAAAAAAAGGAATTGAACAATCAAAACCCATCAAAGCCTGTCGAAATTGTTGTAACATTTTTTATTTGCTATAAGAATTTGTATTATAAGGAATAATATAAATAAGTCTTGCTGAAAATCCATGGTTTAAAATGGAATGAAGCTATTTGGTGCTTAATGGTAAAATTTAACCAATCAGCGAAAATCATGAAAAAACGATTCCAGATTATTTTTTTTTTAGACAAATGATAATTACACTCTATTTTTTTAGATTATTTTAGCCAATCAATCCGTGGGTACGACCTACACTAATAAATAAATGCTTGGTTACTAAAGTCAAAATTATTAGAGATGAAAAAGTAAATAATTTTTAGTCATTATGAAATTAGCTAAAGCTAAAGTTTAAATAAAGAGTTAGCAGGATGGTTGTTTCAATATTGAGCTGAGTTTTTAAATTTTCGTTTAAAAAAAAAGTTGGTAAGCTGGTCAATTGAGTACCATAGCAATAGTAAAGTTGGTAAACTAGTTATTTGTGTATTATCGCAAGAGATTTCTGTTTAGGAGTGTGGTAAGGTTGGTAACTTATTATTTGAGAATTTTAGAATTTCATTAAGGAGTTAGGTAAAGTTGGTAAGCTTGTTATTTGAGCGTAAAAAAGGTGAGATTTATCAATTTTCGATATCGTTGTAATCTTCCAAAGGTTTAATATGTCATCCTTAATAGGATGTATTCTCATCATTAGTCCGGAACGAAGTGAAGGACTATATGTGTACAAGTCTAAGGTTACACGAGGTGTCCCGCTCAATAATTGAGTCAACACTGATTGGCTCTTGCAATAAAAAAAAGTCTGGATAAAGCTCCGGACTTAACAACGGTCCCCGTTTCCCTAGTAATTAGTTAATTCTACATTTCTGGTTCTTTCTTCTAATTAATTAATAATTTAACGATTTAAACTTTGGTTACTTCCTCTTTTCTTTAATAGTTTTTTCTCGCTCTTTAACCTTTTCTTCTAAATATTTGAATTGTGAACTTAAATCTTCGTTTTTGGTTCTAATTCCTTAATCTTGCTTCCAAGTTTTTGAAACCATTTCTGTGATTAATTATTTATAAATTTTTAAAAAAAATTTTTAAGTATTTTTTCAATAATTTTTTTTAAATTTTTTTTCGATATTACTCTTTTATTTTGGTGAATAATTCCGATAGGAGTTTCTATTATTGTTAAAAGCAAATAATTTCTTTCATTTAATTTGTTTATTTACTCTTTTATTTGCAAAGAAAATAAACAGTAGAGGGTTCTCCGCTAAATTTTTTTTTTAAAATTTTTTTTCCACATTTAATGAATTCCATAAATGTTAGATTCGGATATAACGTTCATAAAAAGGACTAATAGTTGTAATAGTTTAAGTATAATTTAAGTTTTTAGCGTGATTTTATCTGCACACTAATCCTTATTTAGACTTAAGCCAGCCATTAATTTACGTGAAGCAAATTACGATTTAATTATTATTTTTCGAGATTTAAACCATTTTTAATTTTTTTTTTAAGATACTATGAATAGGAATGATAGAATTCCTTGACCGAACGTTTATTTAAAATATCGATTGAATTTAACATTTTTGGCTTTATTTAGATCCTTTGCTTTTACACTTCTATTATTTTTTTATGTAAGAAAATAAAATAAAAACGAATAATTAATAAAAAATGACTTACTTAAATATAAATCGACGCAGTAAAATGCGATTGAAATGCCTAAAAAAGAAGGAAGAAATTTATAAACGAGGAAAATCTCAAAATTTATATATATAAATATATATATGAAAATAGCTTTAAAACCTTTAGTACTTACAATACCATTTTCAACATTTAATTAAAATCTTCTATATAATTAGATCTTTTTATTTCAAATGACAAATTTACAATATACTTTCCTCATTTCATCTTATTTTATTTTTTATGTAAATATTTTCACCTTAACTTTTAGGACAAAATACATTCATTAAACCATATCTGATTATCAGCAATAATTTTGGCTCTTATGTACTTTTTAACTACTTTATAACAAATAAATATTCAAAAATTATTACAAACGTTTTTGGGTGAATTTCGCTTGTAAATTTATTATTAATTGTAATTTTATAAATATGCAAATTCATTACGTTCGAAAAACATAAGTTCGATAATTCAGTCAATAGACGCTGATAGTTAGAAATCTTTAAAAAGGTATTCCTCCATCCGTTAGCTATTCGATCGGATTTTGCATAGAATTGCTTTATTAAACAAATTTCGTGAAACTCAGCATATAACTACTTTTCATTCATTTTTAACTTTCTCCCTTTCTTTAGTAAATACAATTACTTGGTGCCATATAATTATTAGGATCCTGAGAAACAATCACATATTGGATTTCTTGCAGTTGGTGCTCTTTATATATTCCATTATTCGATGGTCTCAAGAATTGTTAATTTTTCGTTGCCTTTCCCGTATGCGATAAAAATTGACTTTACAAGTTTACGTGTTGTGTCCTCAGATTATTGGATTATTTGATACAGGTAGAAAACAAAAATTCTTTAAAATAATTTTTTTTAAAAGAATTTATTTTAAATTTGTGCTTTAAAAACTTGCTGATTGATGTTTTAAGCCTGCATTATTTTATGAATGTCTTGCATAAATCGTATTTAGGAAAAGTTGAAATAATTTTCACGAACGTAATTTTAAACAACATCATAAAATGGTGTTGGTGATAGGGATATCGTTGCAAGTTTTTTTAGGAAGCTCTAAAATAATATTTATTCACTTTAGATTTGTATTCAACGCGATAGAAAAAAGTGTGAGTAATTGTGAGGATTACAATTTTTCTTTGTACGCATGATCTTCGTTAAAGGTTCGGGTGAAACCTGATTATTACGCCTAATCGAATCCAAAATCTAAGCAATATTAGTTACGCCTCAACAAAAGATTTTCAAAATATCTGATTGAGTCTGATACTGCCCAAATCCGAAATTCAATCTGAATTATTTGAAATTCTCTGAAACTTAACGTTAATGCATTCGCGTCTTACAAAATAGAGGCTAATTCAACTACTTCAACCGATGATACTTCATTACCTAAACAAAAAGTTGAACATAAATCAATAAATTAGCATATAATGTATGACTGTGTATTTTTTATTATAAGGCATAAAATACCATTAGAAACTGTAAGTAATAAATAATTATATTTAATATTTTAAATTAAAAATTAATTTTATTTACCTTATTTTATAGATACTTAATAACCATGTGGAAGTTTTAAATATTTCAGCACAATCAATATTATGCATGAAAGCATTTTTGATGGGTATTATACAAACCTGTATAGTACGATTTGCAATGTATGTATTGTAAAGTTTTTTCTTGAATGTATGTATGGTATGTATGCTTTAAAAACTATACATGTATGGTTTTTTCATAACAAGTAGTCCATACTTGTATG
>CAJVPP010003906.1:0-10489 GCA_910592005.1 Funneliformis mosseae | reverse complement strand
TAGACAAGAATGGCTTCTATACAAGCTAGCTCATTAAATTGCATAATCTTTAAATAAATCTAACAAGAATTTTGTCCTAACTTTTTCTTATGATTTATAACATTATGTCTGTAGAAGATATAAAATCAATATCAGTTTTTAAGTTATATTTATTAAGTCTAAAGAAAAATTAAGTCTAACGAAATTTTGTCTCAACTTTTCCTTAATTAAGAATGGGTTCAATGCAGACTAGCTTACTAAAAATCATATTGTATATAAAGTCTAATGAAATGTCACTCCTGCAAAATCTGCAGAATCATTCCAACTTTTTCTTAATTAAGAATAAGTTCAGTATAGGCTAGCTTATCAAATAATATAAAACTTTAACAAAAAAAATATAAAAAAATAAGTCTAATAAAAATTTAGCAATTGCCCATTGGAATTGCGCCTAAAATTTAAGTTAGCCAAAATAATCTTCATTTATTTTGGTTGACAACTAACGCAATAATCTCCTTCTCCCATTTTTATCAGAATGAGACATTCCCTACAAAGAGAAATATTAAGATTTGTAAGTATATTTCTATAGGTAACCATTATTTCCTCATAACTTCTTTCTCGTATCTCTGATCGAAGTCTATCATAAAATTGGCTAACATAAGATTGACCAACATAAGTTCTTTCTTGTCAAAGTCTATCATAGTATCGGGTAATATAATAATCTCTAACATATAGTGGACATCGTTTACAAGCAGAGGCTGTAGGCTTTCCGCAATCAGAACAAGGTATATGTTTTTTAACCTTCTAATGGAATCAATATTCTTCAGACCTAGTACTAGCATTTCCACAAACCTTTTCAGTATTGCAGAGAAATGGGCAAGAATATTTGCCGATCATCCTACTTTTTTATTATTAAATTCGAAAAGATTAATTAATAATTAGTTAATGCTTCAGTTTTGCAATAGCTAGAACTGCTTAGAAAGCTTATAAATACTTATCTTCAGTAGGATTTCTATGATCGAAAAGTGATAGGTATATAGGAAATAAATAATTAAAGAAAAAATTATATAAGCAAGTAATAGTGTGATGGTTAGAGTTAACACTATAGTTAGAAAAATAAAAAGTGATAAAAAAGATACAATCTGTAAACGTTGTGGTTATGAATGCTTAACGCTCCAAAAACTTCGTAAGCATCTTAAGCGAAAAAATCTATGCAAACTATTACAAAAGCAAAAGGAAGTAGCTTATATTTAAACGTTAATTCAAGTGCCTATTCAGAAAGCTAACTAACAGGCTATCCAAGCTTTCGAAATCAAAGCACAAATAAAAAGCTCTAGTATAAATATGAGCAATAAGAAGAAGTCACATGTGGTAATCTCAACTCTAATTTTAGAGCTAGAACCCAAAAAAAAGCTCTAGTACTTAGTAACGATTACATTACAGAAGAGGAGGCAAAGAACTGAGTCAGTCCAAATGCACGCAAATCCAGAGAGCGAATTAAGATATGAAGAGTAAGATTATAAAAATATTGAAAATAATTAGATCTAGGTGTTAAGCCATATGAGGCAAATGATCTAGATGGTTATAAGACCCTTTTCCATGATCTTAAATTAAATGATCTAGAGGCAATTTGTCTACTGACATTAAAAGAGTTAGAGTCTGAAGGCGGTCATGAACCTAAAATATAATTATTTAGGAAAGGTAATAAATCTAAAAATTTGATTAATAAAGAATTTGAGCGTTTAGGAGAAATTAAGGGGTATGAAAGGTCAGAGAAGGATTTAGAATTTAGGGAACAAGAAGAATTGGAAACAGCAATTAAAAGAAGAGCTATAGCTATACATTATGCAAAAGTTTTCAAATCCCATCCAGATAATGGTAGTGATATATGAAAAATGTTAGAGAGTAAAAGAAAGCAGTTTAGAGAAATACTTGAAAAGGAATTTGATAAGCGTGAACAATTTAAATTTGCTCTATGTTCTCTTACTAAATTTCTTATAAATGATAAACTTGGGAATGAAAAACAGGAAAAAAAGAATTCATGAACTGATTGGCTTAGAAATAAGCAAATTATAATTTATAATAGAGATGAAATAGATGATTACTTAAGCAATGCTTTCGAATAAATTCTATACCAAGTGAAAGAGAGAGAAGGTAAAACTAATTCTTAAAAATATATTTGAGTGACAATACTATGTCTGACGGGACAATTTGTAATTCTTCTCTTACAAATAAGCGTCTAGGACCCTTGTAAAGCTTGTAGAGAATAGATTGATTTTCTTTTAATAAATAAGAATTAATTATAAAGACTTCAGGAGATCAATTGCAATCAGTTGCCTTTCTTCTACCACCTTCTAATTCATCAAGTTCTAATAGATGCCAAACTTCTATATAGCTAGGTAAAAGTGGTTCATTATAACCAATTGGTCTCCTATGTTTAACAGAAGGTCTAGCTATTATTTTTTTGCCTTTTAATGCTCTTTTCACAGCCTCATTAGGAGACATACCTATTAACTGAGTAGGAGTATCATTGTAAATATTATCATTTATACGAAGACCCTTAACTCACGCTTTGGATTTATCAGTTAAAAGTAAATGAAAATCTATAGCATCTTGTCAAAAATAAGCATGCTTTTCAAATTCTTGATGGTCGTATTTAGCAATAGCTATAGCATGTTTAGAGTTAGCGTACTAAATTTTTACACTATATCTAAGTAATAAATTCTTATATTTGCTCATAAACTCAGTACCTCTATTAATGATTAAAACATTTGACCAAATAAGAGAGCAATTTGGATCATTATAAATTTTCTGAAATGCCTTAGCCACTTGTGCAGATGATTTATTAGTTAAAGCAAAACTACAATGAAACCTAGTAGTTACATCTTTTATTACATGCCTATGCTTATAAATTCGATTGCCTATTTTATAATGAGAAAATGATGTAGTATCAGATTGATAGACATCATTTAGATCTTGTATATTATTAAAAGAGGCATACTGAATGAATTTAGGTTGTGGCTTATGTATCTGATATAAAGCTTGATGGTTTAGCCATTTTTTTATCATAAATAGAGTGAACTTATACCTGACTTTCTTGCAAGCATCTAGCATTTTTTTAGCAGTCTGATAATATCCCTTAGGTCTGTAATAAAGTTTTTGTAAAGCAAGATCCTGATCTAAGTCTCGAACTTTTTGAGGATCGATATAAATAATCAGTCTTTTAGTTTAGTGCTCTCCCATTCTCTTTTATAATCACGAAAAAAAAAGAATGACATTTTACAGATCTTATCCAAGGCAGAAAAAACATGTGAAGAGTATAAAGCTGAGTTGGAGAAGGATAACTATCATCTTCGAGATACATTACAAATAGAGGTAGAAAATAATCACCTAAATGAGAAATAGTTCAATCAACTTAAGCGAGATTATTCCCAGTGTGAATAAGAAATCCAAAATTTCAATAAAGACATAGAGCGTCTTGAGAATGCTTCAGAAGAAGAGATAGCAGAGCTAAGATTTGAAATCTCCAGTCTAAAAAGTTAGCTATATCAAGCTAAGAAGGATATGCGAAATAAAGAAAAATATATTTCTAGTTTAGAAAAGCAGTTAATAGAATCTGAAGAGCAGGTAAAAAAATTACGATGTCAAATCAGAACTATTTCATCAAGAAAAAATTCACCAGTATGAGGGAATTCTCCTAACCTGTATAATTCTGATAATAATATGGCCACAATTATAGAGCTAACAAATGCTATTAAGGGCTATGTGGATAATAGAATAACAACTAGGGATATTCTTATAGACTAAATAAAAAGAGCTACAAGACAAATTCGCCAGAAAGAAAATAATTTGCAACGGAATATATTTCAAGAGCAACAGAGGTGCTATAATGCAAAAGTTAAGCGTAATAATAAAATTATATGAAGACAACTTACTGAAGGGATAGAACAAAAGGCTATTGCTGATCTTCATCAATATTAAACTAATTCTCAAAACCTGGTAAATAGAATGATAAGTAATATAGCAAGAAAGCAAACCCGTATAGGTGAACTGGTACAAGAAAAGTTTACCTTATAATTACTATATCAGCAAAATGCTCATCACTTACAGCGAAGTAGAAGAGATATAAGTTTATTAGAGTATAATCGAGATAGGTTCTATGAGCGATATGAGAAATAGAAGAATAAGACCCATGATGCTCAGCAGAATATTTTAAATTTGCGGAGACAAATTTTAGCGTTACAGAATAATCTATCAAATCAAATAAATATAACTTTACCTGCGGGATTTGTAATACCTGAATTAAGCAGTTTTGAACAGGATCATAAAAAATTTGGAAATGATTTTATAATGTATATCCATTTAGCAGGTCTAAATGATGAAGCAATATATTAGACCGATCAGTAAAGGGAGAAGTGCGAGAGTGGTACAGAAGAGAATTTGAAAACAAAAACTGAAAGTTACAGAATGTATTTGATAACTCTGATATAGATACTACTATAGCTCATATTCATGATACTAATGCAAGGGCTATAACAGAAGCTGTCATATCTTATCCAAATGTTCCATTAGATTTTGCAGGTGCAAATATTATTTCAGTTCGAGGACTTGATGAAGATTGGACAATAGCTAGAAGACGACTAACCAATGCAGTACCAGTTGCACCAAATGCTGAAAGAGATGTTCTTATTATTCTTGCAAGAATGTGATCTGGACAAAGGTTGAATCATATTAAAAATCATTTTCCATCTACTGATAGATATTTGAGAATGTTTGAAATTGAGGTATTAAAACAAGAAACGCATGAAAGTGTATCCTCTTATTGGGCAAAAATACTAAAGTATGGAGATCAATTGGGTTATACTTCAGTACAAAAGAAAACACAATTTATGTCTGAAGTAAGAGATGATATAAAGGAGGAAATTTATAGAATTGGTCAGTATAGGGCTATTAATGATATTCTTGACAGTTTAGCAGAACTTGAATTATGTCGTGAAGTATTAGAGCCACTGCCATCGTATCTTAATTATATACCAGCTTTTCCTGCTATTTCCAATAACGTACCTTAACAGCAAGGGATTTTCTTAGCAGATATACAAAAAATATTTCAAGATACACAAGCACAGCAAAAAACTGAAAACCAGGCATTAGTAAAGAAAATTACTGAATTAGAATCTCAAATGGCTTAGCAAGCGCAAAGCAAGAAAACCTCTTTACTGATTCCTCCTAAAAATATGAAGCAATTACTCAATTCATATGAAAGTAATAATCCTTTTGATAGACCTCTTGTATCATATAAACCAGAAAAATTACGTTTCAGCAAGAATAGATAGATTGAAAAGTATAGTAGGTAAAGTTGCAAACACTGTAAATAATATTGCAGATTCTGTAAGTCAATTAAGTAATTAATTAGAAAGAATGTCGCTTAATGATCTATCTCGAAAACCTTTTTATTGTAGTAATTATGAACAGGAAGAACATAAGAAAAATAATTGTTCTAGATTAAATCCTGTAGCTAAATTAAATTTTACCTAGTGTTATTATTCTCAACTTCACCTATACAGTCCCAATATACGCCTCTGAATTCTGATAATAAGAAAGATGGTCATGATAAAGTAGAAAATGCGTGGTATTATACACCTGAAAAAAAACAACTACCACTAAATGATAAGTTACCTCTAGAGTCCAGCCAGCTGAAAACATATAATGAATTATTTCTAAAACTTTTACCAGTAATGTGAAAAATGTGTCAGTCTCATATAGTTTAGAAGAAAGAATCGAAATCAAATGAGTGGTTTTTATCATTACAATATCTGAATGCTAAAATAAATGATTTAATAATCTCTAATTCTTTTTTTAAATAGTGCAAGTGAGTTCAGGAAAATGAATGATGTAACAATTAATACCCTTAAGTGGAAAGCTGATAAACTATCTGACTTCGCAATAAAAGGTAACTTCAAACACATTACTAAATCATTGGGATGATTTACAGATGTACTAATCAGTATAAAGGATAAGGATGGTAAAACTGTACAGCTACTGGAAACTTTACTCGTATTGATAATGGAGAATCTGAACCAATGTTATGTTTAGGTATGACATAGATTTGAAAAGTTCAAGGTATTCTCGATCTAAATAAAAACTAATTCTGAATGAAGTTATATGGGAAGTCTTATACTATTCCAATATATAGCAAGGCCTCAGTGGTTAACGATCTGCCAAAAGAGGATCAGGATCAAGTATCTCTAACTTGATTAGTAAGAAGGATAAAAAAAAGTGTATAAATTGCGTCACTATTGAGAATATGGCAATTTGTGTAAAAGAACTTGAAAAAGCATTATTCTCTAGTATCCAATCAAATTTGAAAATTATAGGATACTATAATAGTTTGCTTGACTGGTATGAAAGGAAGATCAAATAACTACTTAGAAATAAGATTACAACCAGATGTTCTAATTTTTTTTATTTCATAACTAGTTTTCTTATACAAATCCAAGACATCTTCAGAAGATTTGGTAGGTGAAATAGAATCAGAGGTGCAAACAGCCTTGGTTCTCAATTTTCTTCCTTCAGTTTTTTTTGTTTTACTATCTGAAATAACATCCTCTTCTGAAGCGCTAATTTTAATATTATGTATTTTGTTTTCCAGTGTTATGAAGGCAGAATCAAATTTATTTTGAAATTCTTCTTTCAGTCTTTCAGTTTGGCGTGATCTCTCCAAGATCTGCTTCTCATTCTGTTTATCCATAACGTTCATATTTGAAATAATTGCTAAATCATTCTATTGAATCCTGTTTAACTCCTGTCTTCTCCAAATTTGATATAAGCGACTATTCGATATATTATATTTTTTATTTAGCTAAGCTAAAGGTTTGGACTTCATATCACGGTATTGCATAATGTCTTTATAATCTGTGAAAGATAAGTAACTAACCCTAGAACTAATATGTGTTTTAAGCTAAGGTGTGATTATATTAGTAGCTAATCGCTAAAGATTTTTTTTCACTATAAATAAAAAAATGTATAAAAATATTGATATTATGTTACTATCAGTATTACGCTACTATCAGTATTACGCTACTATCAGTATTATACTACTATCAGTATTACGCTACTATTAGTATTATGCTACTATCAGTATTACTATTAATATTATGCTACTATCAGTATTATACTACTATTAGTAGTATGATAGTAACTATAAAAAAAAGTACAAATATAAATTTCTTCTGTTAAGAGCTTGGAAATTCTTAATAATAAGCATATAGATCATATATACTTTCAATTTCTTTATTTTAATCAATAATTTGACTACTAGTTTGATTATTCTTTAATAAAGGATTAGTAGAATATTCTTGTCCCTGCCAAATTTTATAAATATGTGTCTTCAATATCTTATAATTTTTAGTTAAAACTGATAATATATTTCTTATACCCTTAGCATCCATAATTTCATGGATTGCTTCAGGTGAAAGAGAAGTTACATCAGATCTTAAACACTTAGACATGATCTTTTTCCAGTAATATTTATATTCAATTCTGCATAAGCGTGATCTCAAATTTCACTCATAATTTTTTAGTATACTAATAACTAGGCTGAAAAAAATTATGTCTAATATGTATAACTTAAAAGATATTGAGGATAAAGGGGCAATTGAAGGTTTACTAGGTAAACAAATCCCTCTAAGTCATTAGCTTGGTAGCATCCGTGAATCAGAACTTGAAAAAGCATTGCGTAGTAGCATTGAAACTACTTCTGATATTGCTAATGATTATACAGACCTGCAGGATGTATATTTAGAGCGAGTAAAGGATTTTAATCGTATTTGTTCAGGTTTTAACAATAAGTTTAGTTAGCTGAATACAGCTAATAGTGAGCTTGAAGCCAAATATACTGCCAAAATCAAATCGCTCAAGAGAAAGCTAACTTTAGCCCAGAAAGCTTCGTTCACTGACAAGGTTCAGATTCTTTTTTTTGAAACTAAAATACGTAAATTAGAAGGTAAGTTAGAAGATATAGATCTAGAGCATACATATCATGATTTGAATGTAATGGAAAGAGTGATAGAGGGATCAATCCAAATAAACTTATTTAACCAAAAGAGATTGATTCTCTCAAACTTGCATTAGAACAAGCAAATGAGAATCTTAGTTTAAAAGAATGTACAATAGAATGTATAGAAAAGGGATAGAGTCATTAGATAACATATACAAACAGGAGTTAGAAATTTGATCTTCAGAATGATTAAAATTGATAGAGAAAAATAGGTCTTTTAGAGATTGGTTAGCATTAAAGAAAGAGTCAAGAGGCACTTCGCATAATGAAGTAGATCCTCCACCCCGCCTATGAATGATTCATTGCAAAAGATTTCAGGTTGGGTTAGTGATAATCTAAGACCTTTATCTACAAACTTGGTCTTGAAGATAAAGTTATGGAATTCAATAAAAGTTTTGCCAGAGAACATATATTAGAGACTTTGCAAGAGTTATTATCTCAGAATGAGATGGTTTCAAAAAATCAGAAAGTTATCCTACCTAATCAATCTGTTTATAGTCTACTAGCACATTCTGAAAATTTTATTTTGAAAAAAGGGATTGCGAAGCATTCAGGTAATGCAGAAGTAATACCATTATCCTAAGAAATGCCTCTAGCATCAGCGACTGTTCCTGTTGTTACAAGTTCTCTATTGATGCTGATGGTAATATATTCTATATCTGTTTTACTACTAATTGCGATCATATGGTTTATAGTTAGAAAATAGTAAAATTTACGGAAAAAAAGTAATCAATATTCTGCTTACGAAAAAAATATTCTGAATTATAAAATACCCTTAAATAGAAATCATAGTTATGAATTCCCAATCTGATACACAGAAGAATCAAGAGACAGAACTACCCCCTATGAAACTTTACCTTATGGATATGGATAAGGCTACAAAGCATGAATCATTCTCGAATTCAGCTATATTTTAAAGGTTTGTCCTATCTAAATCTAATTGATAAGGGATCATCAGATGGTCTTCGGATATCAATAACCACAAAGTGCTTTTTTATTACCTCATAGATTTTTTTTGCTAGAGACTCATAATCATCATACATATCTTTAAGAATTCGTTTTATACTATCTAATATTTCACATCTACAATGCAATAAAATGTATTTAAAATTTTCACATATATTTTGATGGATTTTATAAAAACGTTAGGCTATATAAATTGAGCTAATTCCTTCATGTCTGTTTGATCTAAAAAAAGGAACAATTTTTAGTTGAGTTGCCAAAGGTTCTCTGACAAGATCATCAAAGACTATAACAGTAGATCAGCCAGTTCTTTTGAAAGATATAATATCAGGTAGTTCTTCAGGCGCAATAAGCTTGAATTTCACATTTTCATATCATGGAGTTTGCTTATCCATAGCTATAAATTCATAAAAATATTGTACTGCTTTCCATAATTCTTCATCTTGGTATTACATAATAATAATTAGATCATCATACGGAATATACCTTTCACCAAAATTTTTGCTCTTACCTTTTAGTATTTTATAACCACGCTTTTCACCAAAAATTTATGGATATATTTTAGGATATTTACTTCCTAAGAGCAAATGTACTACCATCTTTGTCTTTCCTGACTCAGAGGTGTCTGCAACTTCTAATTTAAATGGAAGTTTAGAAGCAAATGGATTCTATTTTTTTAAAGGTATAGTTTCATCTAATTTGCATAGTTCGTAATACTCCATTGTATTTTTAAAAGTAGGATATTTATTCAAGAAACATATTTTGTTAACCGCAAGGAAAAAGTATTCTGACTTCATAGATGCTAGCTTTTTTTCCGTCTCCAGCAGTTGCATCTTCAGATTTTTGATTGTGATATATCTGGCAGATTAGCTAGAAATATTAGCTTCGATCAAGAATTTCACGTGACATTATGACCATTGGTCAGCAAAAAAAAATCATGTGATTTTGGGCGACCTAAGGATACTGAAAATTGTCAAAAAATAAAACATATATATTTATGAAATCTACCGTCAGAAATACTTTATTAATATAGTAAAAAATATCATTGTGAATTACTTATCACATAACATGAAAACAGAGTCATCACTTTTGTTTAGAAAATATTTTTATTATTATATCCCAACCATAAACCTTAGTCACGAAGTATATAAAATTACATGTATGAAATAAATTTCTATTCTATAGATTTTTTGGAGTTAAAACAGTTATAGTCATTTTGCCAGAACTGTGTTCACTATCTTCAAAATCAGAATCATATATATTTTATGAATCGTATATGCGACAGCTGTTCTCAAAGTTATTAAAGTATGTACAGTAATACCTCCATAAGTGCACGCACCTAGGGTCAGCTATACACGTGCACTTATGGAGGGTGTGCACTTATAGAATAGCCAATAGAAAAATAGATTTGTTACACAAATTAAAAATCCGACAAAACTTTAAATTTATTTAAACTCGATGTATTTATTTAATCTCAATAAACTCAATTGATTT
>CAJVPP010003905.1:0-10490 GCA_910592005.1 Funneliformis mosseae | reverse complement strand
TCTTTTGCTTCTTGAGATCTAAATATAGAATAAAAAAATGAAAGTGTAAGAAACATAATCATGACACAAAAATGTAATTTATTTTATTGATTATATAATCATAAAATTGTAATTTATTTTATTGATTGTATTACATAATTTTTATATATATTATTTATTATATAATGCTAGTGATCATAACTATATAGTGATTATAAGTAATTTTTTTGATCTTTAAATCTAAATATATTTAAAGTAAAATATTTTAAAATCTAATTTTTATTGATAAAATGTATTATAATATTCAAGAAACCTTAAATTTTAAAAATAATCAAATGTTTATAGTTAAAACTACTTTTCCTAAAAAACTTTTAAATAAAATTTGTAACCAACTTTCCCTTTTATTTAAATTGCTTTCTTATAGAATTCTAACTATTTTTCTATTTGATACTTGATAATGTAAATCAAGTATTAATATCATTTATTAAATGCTTTACCTTCTACTATTTTAACTGCTTGCATAAAGATAGATATTACAATTAAAAAAAGTGATGCAATTGAGTTGTAACTTATAACATAATTAAATTTTCTTATGACACAATTAAGTTGCAACTTAATTAAAATTTGAAAATAATTATAGAAATCATCGTTATGCTTGCATATATCAAAAATTATCTATTTAATAATTGTTTATTTATTTTTAACTTGAATTTTATAAATATCATTTAAATAACTATCTATGATTTTTCAAATATACTTGATAAGAACTAGTTTCTATTTTATTACCAAAAATTTTAACATAATTTAAACATTTTCTTGTTATTTATTTACATATTTTATACATTAAACTTTTATTGATTTTTTTTGAAAATAAGATAAAGATAAATTAATTATTTCTTCATTTTTTTTTATTATTAATTTTTTCATTAACATTATTTATTTCATTAATAATATCAATTTTTTTTTATATACAGTTAACCTTTCTATAGTAACCCTATATATAATCATATTCTCTTTATAAGTACACTTAAATTAGCCCAAATTACTAACATTAAAAAAATTTTTCTTTAATCACATCTTATAATATTTTTATAATCATATCATTTTTTTTCAATTTAAAGAGATATGATTATAAAGAAAATCTGTATACTGCCTTTATAAGTTTTAAAATAATTTTTTCATCACTTTTCATTAAAAAATCAAATATTTTATATTTATTTATTAAAATAAAAAAGAGAAAGTTATAAAAAAAAGTAAGAGAGAAAAAGTGAAAAAAATAAGAAAAAAAAGTGAAATAAATAAACAAATAAATTAAATTAGAAAAAAATTCTTTATATTGTATTTAATTTTTTTTTTATTTAAAATCATTTTTCAGAAAAATGATTAACTATTTATAAATAATAAAATTGCTAAATTTTCAAATTTTTTAATTAATAATTCTTTTTGTTTCTTTACATATAAAAAATTCATTTATTATTATTACTTGCATAAATCATGAGCTTTTTGAATTAACAATTATTTGCATTATATGATTTATAATTTACATTTGATTATAAGAACAAATATATCTTACTATTGTTCTTAATGTAGGAAATATATCATTGCATATTAAAAAGTTCTTTTTGTTCTCATTATATAAAACAAATTTTTTAAGATTATTTAAATGCAAAAAATTGTCATAGAATTATATTATTGACATTTAAAAAAAATTTACTTTTATTATTCAAAAAAAATCAATTAATTTTAGTTTAAAATTTTAGTTGCATTGACTATTTTACAAAGAATAACAATAGATTATTGTTCTAAAATGTAATACTGATTTATTTTTATATAAAATTAACTCAAATGGTAGGTCTAATTTATATAGAAATGTTAAGTAAAAGTTTAATTCTAATTAACAAAAAAATTTGATTATCTATTAAATAAATTTAACAATCACTTAAAAAGAAAAATGTGATTATGTGAACCTTAAATCTCACATTCTTAATATATTAATATCTTCAGAACACTTACAATAGACAATTCATTATATCGATATACAATTAAAATGTTTTCTTAACAAATATGAGATTCTAAACTATTAAAATCAGGTTACAGGACCACTTCAATCAAAATTGAGATTTTTGATTCATATTATTATATGATATTTGAACTTTATTTGATTAAAAATTTCTTTTTTTGGGTCAAAAAATCTAAAATTAGATTTTAAAAATAATTGATGACGGCCCTCGGATGATTGGTTCAAACAAAGATTGGTCATAATTTTGAATAGGGCTTATATTATTTCGCAAACGTATAATAAATAATAAATGTTAATCAATTTATCAATTGCGCGCGATAATTTAATCAGTGAAGTTTTGTTTGCGGTGATTCACTTTGTGAAATTTGACTGATGATGTTTTTGTTAAAAATAAAAAATGAAAACTTTCCTTATTTTATGATTTAGTGGCAATGTTTAGGAAATAACGTCATTTTGCTAATAAATATATATACGTAAGGAGAGGGTTCCAAGGCAAAGTATATATTTCCAGCATCGATAAATAGAACGATTTTTTTCTTATAAAACTTTCTCTTTAGGGGTGGGCTGCTTTTATTCATTTTATTGATTGGATGTTTGGAGAATTTATAATTCGTGAGAGTCATGTGAAGTTCGGATCGTTCTTTATTTCATTAGACATATTAAAAGTTTTTTTTTTTGAGATTTTTTTTTTTTTTATCCTGGTTTTTAGTAAAATTCTTTTTTAAATTTGCGTTTTTGATTGGTAGATACTAATTACTTGTTAAGGACTTGCTGTGTTACCACAATTTTCATCAATTATGATTGATATTGTGTTGGATGGTTCCTTCGGCGCTATATCTATAATATTATAACCGTTATAAATCTTTTGTCTTTAAAATAAAGAAATATAAATACTAAAATTCAAAAATTATCGAGGAGACAATTAATTGAATAATTTGTCCGCATCGAATGTCAACTTGTCCAAGGATTTACACTTATGCTCATTTAGAAAAGCCGAATTAAATCAGAACGAAATGATAAGTATTACTCAAAGATAGGAAGCAATATCTCAAATTTTTTCTTCATTTTTTTTTTTTTTTTTTTTTTTTTTTGATTGTATTAAAAATGGAACCGTCTTCTAAACTCTTATCTCAACTTTCATTCGGTATTAAGATATGTACGTACCTATGCAATGGAAGGGGCAGAAATTTTAAAAATTAGTTAAAATCCAAAAATATATATTTACACCAATCCTCCTTAGAATCTTTAAAAGAATTTTGAGAGTGTGGATCCGCCCCAAAGTGAAAAACAATCGATAATTTAACCTGATTAGGTTAAGATTTTATTAATTAATGCACAAAGAAACAAACTATTCGGCGCGACTTAAGAAAAGAGATCCAAATTCCTTTATCTAAATATGAGCAGAAACGAAGTCTACTTATACAAAAAATTTAAAATATCATCACAATAAATTCTTAAAAAAGCAATCAAATATGATGGAAAGGAAAGAAAACAGAACAACACGCACGTAATAAGGGAAACACATTAAAGCAAGAGAAAATAAAACACGAAAGACATAATAAAATATTTTTTATTTATTTGAACGCGGACTTGAAGATATTGAAATTTTTTTATACGCCCATTGAAAAATAATTCTAATGATGAAATTGTTATGACCTTGTGTTTGCTTATAAATCATGTTGTGCAAATTTTATGAATGAATTTTGGTTAACAAAAGAAAAACTTATTTCAACAAAGAATTTCTTTTAGATGTTGTGGATGTAGACATTTTATTTTTATTTTTTATTAATTTGATTTTATTTTCAAGAACTGGTGAAGAATTTAACCTTTTTTTTGAACAGTTTTTTTACTTCCCCGCATTTTTTAACGTATCATTATTTTCAAAATATACCAGCAATTACAGGTGATATTTTCCGTGGAAAGAAATATAAATAGTACACAAAAGGGATATGAGAAAATGCGTACACTCCCGTTTCATACAAAATTGAGAAACCATTTGGTCCAACGGTGCACAAGACAACATGAATGCACGGTAAAATGTCGGCATTCAAATTTCAATGGAAACCCTATTAAGTAACCTATGAAAGAATCAACCGATTTTTACCGTAGAATTTTCGATTTAATTGAACTTTGATGAAAATATTTGGTTTTTATTTTTTTAATAGAAAAAAAAAAAAAAGCAAATCAAAACAAAAGAGTTTAGGTTCACAGAAAATATACAGTCTTTAAAATAACTTGGAGAAACACTCATGCGTCACACAGTTTGACTAATTTCAAATAAGTATAAAAAGTGTGATATTTACAATAAATTTTCAAATGAATAATACAAAAAAAAAAAATGCAACCGTTAACTGCAAATGACCCTTGTGATCCAACACCAAAATTAATATCTAGCCTTGAGAAGATTTTATTTTTCCCTTTTGATTATAGGGATATTAATTGTTTCAAATGCAATGATAAATATTCGGAAACGCTCTTATTTTACCAAAAATATTGCAAGAGGTGCTTATTACGTTATATTAACGACGACGTAACCGATTATAAAAAATATTTGGATGTACATGCATACACGACGAATCCATTCACGCCAATCACCGTTCAAGAGTGGTGCTTTAAGCAAGTACCGACACGATATTTCGTCACTTATAACCCCAATAACTTCAATAATCACGACATCATTAAAAATAAGATGATCGAGAGTGAAAAGCATTGCAAGTTATGTGGAAAGTTGACTTATCGACGGATTCCTTCGAGGTTTATCGACTTTCGATTGTGTTCCGATTGTTATCTGATCTATTATGAGGTGATGTCCAATAAACGCACCCTAACTATTTACCTGCCGTGGTGGTTCAATTCCTACTGTTGTATCGCATGTAATCAAATATTAAGGTTTACGTCAGACTGTCAAAAGTATTGCGCGAGTTGTTATGTATTTTATACCGGATGCAGATATTGTTTAACTACAAACATTATTTTCGGATTGACAGATCAATCTCAATGTAAAAAATGCAAAAGAAATTTAAAGGTCATTATTGAGAACGCGAATATTAGTAGTGGGAATAGTAACCTGGACGAATTTCTTCGCAACTCTAAATTCTTTCAAATTGGCGAATATGTAAAAAATATTGATAAGAATTTCAATCCTTCTGATATATATGAATTTATCCATAGTAAGGTTTCCCCAAAATCCCTTATCAAGGTGATCCCATCATCACAAATCACAAAGTCAACTCAAATAGCACATGGTGGGTTTGGTATCGTATACCAGGCAATTTGGTCGGATAAAAAGTATCGTCATAGAAAATCTGATAAGATTGTTGCTGTAAAGAGAATCATAAATTCCCGAAATTCTATCGAAGAGTTTTTAAATGAAGTAAGTAAGTAAAGTTGTAAATATTTTTTTTTTTTTCTTACCTGAGAATCGATATTCTAATATACCGCTTCATATATAATCAAATATAGTTAAAGTCACATTATTATTGTTCTAAATTTTATCATGTAATCAGGTGCTATGGGATTACGAGAGATCCTGAAACAAAAGATTACATGTTGGTTATGAAATTTGCATCAGGAGGCGATTTACATAATTATCTAAAAAATTATTTTCATAACATCACATGGAACAGAAAGCTATATATTTTATATCAAATATCAATAGGGTACGTATCTTGTGCAATATTATGTTCAGTGAATCATTAAATTAAATTTTCTTTATTTTCAGGCTTGAAATTATTCACAACGCGAATTTGGTGCATCGAGATCTTCATAGCGGGAACATATTGTTTGTGAAATCCAATTATTCCAAAAATCAATGGCAAATCGGTGATTTAGGTTTATTAAAGCCTACAAATGATATTTTACCAGCTGATAATATATATGGTGTGATACCTTATATCGCTCCAGAAATATTTAGAAAGTTTCGATATTCTAAAGCGTCTGACATTTATAGTATGGCGATGATCATGTGGGAATTCACAACGGGTTGTAGACCTTTTGAAGACGTGGAGCACAATAATAAACTTACACTTGATATTCTTTACGGAATTCGTCCTGAGATTACAGAAGATACCCCTGAATTGTTTGCTGATTTAATGAAAAGTTGTTGGGACCCTTCTCCATCAAAAAGACCTTCTATAACAGAAATATGCAAGACATTGAGCCATTGGCATTCCGAAAATAAATACGCTGAAATTTTTAATCAGGCTGAAATAAAAAGACGTGAGTTAATAAGTACAAAGAAACTTACCAGCAAACCACATCCAGAAGCTATTTATACAAGTAGATCATTAAGTTCTTTTTAATGTATTGATCATCAAAATATTATTTAATTCTCCAAAGAAAAAAAAAAAAGGATTTAATATATTATATACATATTTATTTTATTAGAATAAATTTAAATTTCAAAAGAATTTATTTTATGTCTTGTCACCGTCTTTTGATTATATAAAGGTTAAGGTTAGCGTCCCGCGGTGACGGTGTAGATTTCTTATTTTTAAAATATAATAATAAACAAGCATGCTATTGATCTAATATGTAACCAAGTTGAGCTAGATATTAAATTATAATATTATTCCTTATTAAAAATTTTTACTTACATTTACACTATTTCTAAAAAAAATTTAATATTATAATTGTATGTTACAATATTAGTAATTTATTTATAGAATCACTATTTTCTGTCTTTTTTTTTTTTTTTTTGAAAGTAAATCAAATAGCATTTTTATATTACGGATGAAATTCGACGTACTTTTCGATGGGTCGGATTTAATTAAGATTAATTTTTAAAGGGGTATGGGATATTTATACAAACATCCAATATGTAACAGTTATTTACCGCGAAATCAGAGATATAATCAGGGATCCGTGATCTCTGTGAGATTGTAATTAACTAATATTTTCATGGTTATTAACGTCCGTGATAAAAAAGGAACCGACAATAAATAAACTTTTCTTAGTAATCTTTTCTTTCCCGTCACTCTAAAAATTTACACAATTTAATATTGTCCTAAGCTTCTAAATAATCCACATTTAACATCTAAAATATAGAAATTCAAAAAAAAAAATTTTATTTTATTAAAAATGAAAAATAAGAAAAAAGCAACGAAAAAACGGCTTAATAATTTCGATACATCGAAATAATGTTGCGTATGAAAATATATCAAGATTTCAAAATTCAAAAACAAGAAATTAATGGATTAATGCAACAAATAATTCCTCAAAATTTCATAGTATTTTACGCCCTAATAATAATATTTAGTGAATGCTGTTTTCAAAGATGTTTTTAACTAGGCTTTTTTTTTAGCCATGAATAGTTAAATAAAGCCTAGTTAAAAAAACATCTTGAGAAACGACATTCACTAAATATTTATTATAATTTCGAATTTGTTGATCAAATTTTTTTGTTTTTAGAATTTTGACGTAAATTTGGTATTTTATATTTTCGTCCTGCAACATTATTTCGATAATATCATGCATTTTTCGTTACTTTTTCTGTATTTTGTTATTTGATAAAATAAATTTACCGGAAGCTATACGAACGACTGCGCCAGCAAATAGTCTATGCAAGCTTTAAAGATTATACATTTAACTAACAGCTATTAAACTAACTTACAGTAATATCCTTCCTGATTAATTTTGATAGAATTTACGCGTTATCTCACAGATGTGTGAAAGGAATATGTTTACATTCCTTGCATGCTTGTCGTGAATTGTGGTCCTAAATGCTTGATATAAAGATTAACGCACGATCATAATGATTAACCATAACCTTGTTAACGCGCTGACAGGCTGTGAACCACTTCTAAGATCTACTCTTTTTAGAATATTGGCAAAGTTTCATGAAGTTTTGATGAAATATCTGATAAAACAGAAAAATGGCACATTATTTTATTCCGGAAAATTAAATATTTAATGACGTGTCAAAAAAAAAAATGTGCCGACGAAATGAGTATTTTTTTTTTTTACTTTTACAAGGCGATTACATGTATGGAAGAGGACATTGAAGATGTCGATATGAATGAATGTGCATCATGCTGGACGTAAGCATGCATTATAGTATTCATTCAGAAGTTGGAATTCTTTGTAGTTCGAATTCTTATTAAGTTTTCCTTATTTGAATTAGACTTTGTAATTGTAATCTGCAATTACCATACGATACTTAAAACGGTACTGTCAATTTGTTCAACAAAATTGGATTTGCAAATCATTATATAAGCATTGCAGGACAAAAAAAAAAAAACTATAACTCCAAATTTGAAAAATTTTAAAAATTATAAATCGTAATCGATTACTTTTATAACTTATGTTATCGTTACAAAATTTCGTAAAATCCATTCTATGGTTTCAAATGTATCATGTAAACTTGGACTTTTTGCAGATATTTGAAATTAACTAAATAAGTTAAACTCCTATTTATTTTATTTGTAAATTTTAAAAAAACACACGTCGTTCTATCCGATCGATGTTTCCTATCCTAAAATAGATTATTATATAATTATTTTTTTTTTTTTTTTTGTTTGATAATTAAGGATGTGAAATTTCAATTTTTTAATTTGCATGTGGACCGATAGGAAAGTACTAATACAAGATGAACCAACAAAGAACAGTTATGATCGATTACTTTTCTATATGTTCAGAAAATATAAATACCCTCTTGAAACTTGAAGTAAAAAAAAGTAAATTTATTTTTGTATTCACTCAAAAAATCCTTCTCAAAATAAAAAAAAAATTATACTAAAATAAAATTATTAAAAAAAAAATGAAATTCTCCGTTCTCCCTTTCATAATCACTTTATTGTTTTTAATTTCCGTGGTGTCAAGTTCACCACTTACATTTGATAAATCTATCATACGAGATGTCGATTCTGAATTGTAAGTAATCGTATATTTATTTTCTGTTTTAATTTGTACCATCATTAATTCCTTGTCAATCATATTAGGTTAACAAAACGTCGATGTTCAGGTAGAAATAGACGTTGTGGACCAAGTAATTCTTCTAATGATGATGGTGGTAGAAATAAAGGATTATTTAGAGGAATATTATAATAAAGGATTTTTAATTTACATTCAAAAAGTAACTTATTTTGTAAAGGAAGAATTTCCGTTCACACCAGTAGTTAATTATTGAATTGTTTTTGATCGTGCGAGTTAACTTTTAATATAGTAAATGAATTTAATTGATTCTTTTATTAATATTGAATCCTAGAGATAAATCTCTATTATTAATTACTATAACGATATTACGGTATTAAATAAACTAATATCATGTGATATATAAATATATAAATCTTGACATACAATGTTTTTAGAATTTGGGTTTATTGATACGTTTTAATAAAAAAAAAAAATTTATTAACACTTTTTAATGCATGCTGTCTTTGAAATTTATTAGCCAAAGGTATTCATTCACACATCCTTCAATTTTCTATCGACAAAAAATTTTTTATATCAACTTTTTTTTTATTTTTATCTATGGTTTTTAATACACGTCTTTTACTTTTGACATCCATGACGCAATATAAATTTCTCATATCTAACGTTTAAGTTATCAACCTATGCTGCGGCAACGAAAATGATAATTCCAGCTAAAGGGATGAACCGATCTAGCCTAAAAAATAAAACTAATCAAATAAATATAATTAATACTCAGAACTAATTACCAAAATAAGAAAAAAAAAAAAAAATAAGTCGAAAAAAATTTAGTCAACTTACCTTCGCCGCGGTGATGAACCGGGAAAGAGGATCGAAAATAACCTGAAAAAATAAAAATTGATAATTTATTAATAGAACAATTAAATAAAATAGGCCTTTATTGATTCATACAATTTTTTTTTTTTTTATTTTTTCATAATAATGAATCTAGTTTTTTGTTAAAAAAAAACGGGAATGCTAAATTGCAACACCAATAAAAGGATTGAATTTTGAAGATTATGAAGCTGAAAAAATTTTTTTTCGCAATACAATAAATAAAATTGATTAGAATGAATAAAAAATAAAGAGGTTATAAATACAAACAAATAACTCTGTAGCCAAATTCAAAACGTGGCACCCAAATTTTTGACAGAATTACAAAAATCAGAAAAGATACCGACTTTTTTTTTTAGATCATCTTATATTCATTAAAATTTAATATATAAGAATTTTTTTAGGTCAGAGGGATGAAAATCTTGTATAATTTCACCTTTAGTATCAGACGGGAAAGGGTGTAAAATCGAAAATTTTTTCAAAAATTTATTCCCTGAATGTAGATTTTAACTGATTCAAAACATTTATTAATTTAAAATTTTATTTTTTTGTCCCTTTTTGAAATAAATAAATAAAAATTTAAAATAATGAAAATCATTTCATAATAAATAAAAATGTGAATATCGCAAAAAGGAATTTGTGATTTTCTCAATTTTACGAATATGTTTAGTTTTTTTTTTTTTCCCTTGGCTTTATGAAAAGTTTTTAGATATAAATATAAAGCATGGATCAAATCAAAACTTCATCA
>CAJVPP010003904.1:0-10491 GCA_910592005.1 Funneliformis mosseae | reverse complement strand
TTAAAAATTCATAAACTTTTATATAATCTAAAAATCTTCAAATTTACTATATATTACTAAGTAAAATTTATAAAATCTGGTAATTTATTATAGGGCAGTGTAGTTGTAGCAGACTTGATCGCTACTATTAGTACTATTTCTCTAATTATTATTATTATATATAGAATGACTATTATTATCAGTACACGAGTTAGTGGTAGTAGTAGTTAATACTTGTTTAAATTCTTTTATCAATTTTTCATTATTTTTCTTGATCAACTGCTGCATGTTGGGGGCTTTTTCTTGTTCAGTTTCTTCATCATATTAGTTTAAGTAAGTTTTACTGAGAGAATATTCTGAGAGGACACTATCTTTAAAGAGAACAGCTTCAATAGTTTAAACTTAGTCAATCACTTCTTCTAAATTACTTGGTATAGTGGCAGCTACTGCGATCAAAAACTCAGGTTGAAGTCCTTATAAAAATTGCTCAATTCTCATTCTCTGGTGTATTAAAATCAGGATTCAGTTTAAGATATAATGATTCAATATTAGCAGCATAGTTCTTAACAGATTATTCAGAATGTTATTTGCATTATCTAAGGTAAAATGCTATTGGGTTCTTCTGTGAGTTATACAATAGTGTTTCAAAAAGTAGTATATAAAGGATCGATATTTTGTTACTGATCACTAGAATTATCCTAATATTGCAAATCTTTTTTGTTCTTTGTTTTATTGTACCAAATAAGGGCTGATCTTTAAGAAAAGAAGAAACTAACATGAAACATTGTTTATCAGAAATTCTATTTGCATTTCTAGCATGATTATATTTCTCTAATCATTCTCTAGAGTCCTGGTCTTTACCCTTAAAGGTTAGCAAGTCTACAAACTTAGCCTCTCGTAATCCACCAAATCTAACAGTTTTGAAGATAGTTTAAAGGCCTTTCATCATTTAAAAGAAATTTCTTTCATCTTTGTTCTTAGCATTTTCTGCGTCAAAAGAATCTTTATTATTATTATCTGAGTTATAGTTTTCAGAGTTAAAATAAGAGGAAGATGAAGAACTATCATAGTAGGAAGAAGAGCAACGACTCTTTCACCTGCTACTCCCTTTTCTCTTAGACTTTTTATTTTGATTCTGTGAATGTTTAATCTTGTATTTTGAAAAACGTAAGAGACTAGTATCCTTTTGATCTGAGATTACTTTTTTTTCATCTAAAGATTCTGCATAGGCCAGCTTAGGTGGTTTTTCTATTTCTCTGTAAAAGCTAAAAGTTGATTCATTGAAACCTAAAGTTCATTTATCAGTATTTTTTCTACTAAGAGTGATATTAGCAATTATAATCTCTTCAGGTAGGTAGTTTCCTTGAAACAAGAAGTGATTTTCTTCAGTTGATTTAGAAATATCACTACTTTTGAAAGTGATTATCTTAGAAGGTCTAGTCATTCTGAAAGAAGAGGAGCTTCGACTGAGGTTTATAAGTGATATATTAAGATAGGTAAGTAAATCACCTTAGAATTTCTTCTAGAAAGAACCAGTTTCCATTTAGGCTCAGATACAATAGGTTGCTCAAAAGTTAGTATAGACATGTTCTTATATCTAAGAATGTTAAGTGTCTGCTTGTAATACACTTCTTATACACTAGTAGTTTCTACAGCGTTTATGATTTAAAAGGCTTTTAAACTTTTTCTAGTGTATAATGATGCTCTTAAGATCTTTTATACCCACTCAAAGAAGTTAAAGAAAGGTTGTGAGATTCCTTAGGAGGTGAATTATAAGTGATATAAGATGGATCATCCTTTAAGGAAAAATAGCCAGTAGTTTTTCTAAAATTATGTTCTTGTCTATTGTGTATAGCTGAATGGTTTCACTAGTATTTTATCAATTCTCTAAAATTGTTCATAAAGTATTTCTTATAGTACTACATAAACAGGAAAAGAAAGTCCTGTCATTATCACCAAATATTAATGTGTAATCTTTGCAAATTGCGACAGTTAAACAGAGTGTTTGAATAGTGATTCTTTTAAGTTTACGTAGCAGTTTAACTTAAGATTTATAATTTACATGGTGATGTACTTTCAACAAGACTAAAAGTAAGATAGCTTAATTGATTCAGAAATATAATAATATGTTTATTTACGATAAATGATAAAGAAATAAGAAATAAGAAAAAGTAAAAGAATTAAAGTACTAGATGCTAAGCACTTCTAATAAAACTACTAAAGGTGTATCTAATACAAACTAAAAGAAAAACTAAAGTAAATTAAAAGCAAACTAAAGTTTATATGATTTTATCGTTCTCTATTTATACTAAATTTAATACATACAGTGTGAGACAAAAAAAATCAGAATTTTTTAAATACACATTATGCAAAACTAACGATATTAACTAAATAAAATTTATATATATTTGAAGCTAAAAACTAGCTAATTTTATTAATATTTTTTTAGAACAGAATTTGTTTACCATTATTTTTTATAATAAGTTTACATTGGCATTTCATTGATCCTATTAACCTAATTAGGGTCGATTCTGGAATATCGTCTATTCTTTGATCATATATCAGCATAAATCATCAGTATTCTTCAGTGTATAAAATTTGAACCAAAAGTTATGTGCACAAGTTGTACTAAAAATAGAAAATTAATGCATGTATTACATAGTATTTCCATTTTTATAAATAATTTATCCATTTTTATATATAATTTATCTATTTTTAGTAATTATTTGTGCACATTTTATGCTGTGTAATATGTGCACATAAAAATTTAATATGCACATGAATTTTACATACTGGTTTCCTCCCTTTTTATTGCAAAGATCCCATATAATTTAGCAGTAATTCTAGGTGTGTTAATGATGAATGATAATAATGATAATAGTAGTATTAATAGTGACAGCAATCATTAATAATGATGAAAGAAATATTGATAGCAAAGAATTCTTTTAAATAAAATAATTAAAAAACATTAAAATTAATAAAATATTTAATAAATCTGATTTGTTTTAGCATTTATTTTATTTTCAGATACTAAAAAATGTGATAGTGGTTATTTTCAGATACTAAAAAAATAAGATAATGCTTATTTTCAGGGAGTGCTTATTTTTGAAAAAATACAGTAGATATTAAAAACTCTTAATTTAATATTACCAGAAAGGAAAAGATTAATATAGATGAATTAATCATTATCTAAATAAGTTCATTAATATAAATTGTCTAAGAGTGTTTGATAAAAATATCAATACTAGTATAGATGTTAACTTTGAACTCCAAAACTAACAAAATTAGAATTATTTTTTGTATTTATAAAATTAATTGCTCTTGTATCTAGTTTCTATCAATTTTATAAAATTAATATTGAGATCTAAGAATGTATCATTAATTAATTAATTTTTAAGTTTATATTGTAATAAATTAATATTATTTATAGCAAATGATAGAATGAGTGTGCCTTTTAAATATTTATATTTTCATTATTTTGATTATAGTGAAGGGTGTATTATAGTATAACTATTAAAATTATTATTATTATTAATTATGATAAAATTATGAAAGAAAAGGTGAAATGATTATTAGAAGATCTTGTTAGCAAACTTAGCAGTTTGAGTTATTGCTATTGTTAATGTAATTTAGTAATAATGGTATTTTGTTTATTCTTGTAAGTTTAAATTTAGGATTAATAGCCTTAAAATTAGAAGGATCACTTTTATCAGATGATAAATTAGCTACTTACATATACTTTTTTAGTTAAAGTTAAAAATCAAGTCATATTAGAAAGATTTAGAAGAGACATTAGTAGATGAAATAATGGGGGTAAAGTTAAAATTTAATTTAATTTTAAAATACATGCTTCAAGATTAGAAGTTGAAACTGATTAAAAATTCTTAACTAATTAATAATCGATTAACAAACTACTATAACTGAATAATAATCAATTAATTAATTAGTTAATTAATCAGTTAATTTATAATAACATTAGTTGATTAATTAACTGATTAATATATAAATTTCATATTTAAAATACACATTTTATAACTTTTTGTTTACAATCATAATTAATATTTCAAAATATTTATTTATATATAAATACTTAATTATAGGATTTATAAGTAATGTTAACAAAAATAAAAATATGGAAAATTTGTAAAATATTTAATAAAAAAATATTAGTTTAACTTTTTTATATTTAATAATAAAAATTTATTAGTTTAATATAAGAGAATAATTCAATTACAGCTTGAATATTTACTTTGTTAACAGTAAGTATAAACATATTAATGTATTTTAAGTTTCTTTTAATAAAAAGAATTTCTTGAAAAATTTTTAAACTAAGATATATCTATTTATTTGACATGCTATTTTTAACATCTGAAAATAAATATTCAATTAGAACAGATATTGTTAAAATAGATAAGTATTGTAAAAGAATTGGTAGAAGGATCTGCTTTTTCTATAATATTTTCATTAATGTAACAATATAACTTATTTTTTTTACATTTTTAATTTTTATAAAATGTATTAAAAATTGAATCATTTGCTAATTATTTTCTAGCAATTAATAGTGCTTTTGATTTTTTATTTTGATTTAACTCAAATTTTAAAGTTTTATACTCTGTTGCAGTTCAACTTCAGTTTTTATTTTTAAATCATCATTTAATAAAAAGTCAAAATTTTTGTATCTAGGATCTAGAATTGTTAAAAGTAAAATATATTGATTAAACTTTTGTCAATAATAGTCAAGAGACTTAATGATTATTACTAATACTCTTTTAATTATTTGATGAGAATTTGCAGATTTTAGTTGAGATTTTTGTAATATATCTTCAGAAGTATTCTATAATTTCCTTAATATATCACTATAATTAATTTTTTTTATTTTTTTATGTAAATTATATTTATAAGGCTTAATAATGACTGGTTTATTACTTATTTAATATAATTCTGAATCATCTGAAGATTTATCTTCTTTTTCTGATTTATTAGAAAAATTTTCTTTCATATTTTCTATATAAGTCAAAAAATGTAAATTTATTATATTTAAAAAAATTATAAATAAATAAAATATTTGTTAATTTTAATATCATTATTAATAATAATATTATTATATTATTATCTAAATCATTAAAATTGATATTATAGTTTCCTCTAATTTTGTTTTATAAATTAGTTTTAATATTTGAATAACTGATAATATTAATAAAATAATTGCATATTCAACTTCACTAAAATAAGTCATTACTTTATCAAATGGTTTAAAAACTTGCATAATTTATCTAAAATAATCTATTCTTTTTTATAAAGTATAATTTTTTACAATCATTTTCCATTAAGTTTATCATATTTACTACCTTAAAGATGCAAAATTGCATTTAAACAAATAATTACCTTTTTTAGTTCAATTAACCATTTCTACAATTTATATTTAGAATTTCAGCATATTGAAATTTCATTGATATTTTTAAATATATTTGTAATTAGATTTTCTAATAGTTCATTATTAGAATCTTCATTTAAGTTTAGCTTTTTTATTTAAATTATTTTGTACTTCTTGAAGTTATTCAGACTGTTTAGGTAATTGAAAAAATTAACTAACTTTCTATAATATTTAACTTGTCTATTAATTAATTTTAACATATTAATAACTATTAACTATAATGTATAGACTATATATAGTAACCTTTATACCTTATTATTTTTTGATTAAAATGTTAATAATAGCTTTTATATTACTTCTATTATCTGACACTACACAAATAATCTTATTCTTTAAACAATAATTTTCTATATATTTTTCTAAATATTTAGATATACCAAGAAGTGATAAAATATTGCATGATTAAAAATGAGATATTGAGTAAATTTTTATTAATAATTGAGCCATATTTTATTAGAAATATTTTAGATATCTATTGTATTAATGAAACATTTTTATTAATTGTTTAATTAATATGTTGCAATTCTTAAAATTGAATTTTAAAAAATCTCTATTTTTTAACATTATGTATTGTTAATAGAGTAAATGACTAATCATAATGAAGTTATGTGAATGATGCAATATGATGATCTCTTAATCTAAAATTCTGAAAATACTAAGAATTCTGCGAATTCTGAAAATACAGAAGATCTATGTAACTCTACAAATCTTCTAAATACTGATGATAATTCTAATTTTATGAATTAAACGAAATCTATAAATATTTAATATTATACTTATTTTTAATATTCTAATTTTTATTATTATTTTTATTATATTTTATATTTTTATTATTTTACATATTTTTATTTTTCTTATATTTTATTTACAAATTAGTTGGTATAGTATAGTAAATAGTTAGATATGACAAAGAAATTTTATATAAATAGATAGATTTTATGTTTATGTTGTAAATTAACTCTTTTACAGATTAACAATTGAGTTTTAATATTAATAAAGAAATCATTTAAAATTTATATCTTTCTGCCTCTTCATGTCTTCATATAGTCTGATGTGATCCTTAAATATTATTTATAATTGAGTATGTTATCTGAATTCTTTAATTAAACTGTTCATAATCTTATCTTTCAAGTTTTCATATTTGATAAGATTTATTTAAGTTTAACACATAGAATTAATAAAGTTAAAAGTTAGGCAGATCCTAACGTTTTAATCACAGTAAGCTGCAGCTAGAAATTTCAAGTAGAGACTTGATAGTATGACTAACCTGAGTTGAAGAATTTTACAGTAACAACATTAAAAATAGTACTTAATGACTTTTGAGTTTAAAAAATATTTTTAAGCTGGCTAGCTATCATAAAACTGAATTATGATTCTCCTCTGCATGATGATTCTAACAAGTTAAATTTTGTCTAAATTAGACCATCTAATCAGGAGATATCACATAGCAAAGATCAGCATTTTATTATAAAAATGAGACTAACCAATTTTATATAGTAAAATGCTGATCTTTGCTGCATGATATCTTCTGATTGGATGGTTCAATTTGAATGAAATTTAGCTTGTTGGAATCGTCATGCAGAGGAAAATCGGAATCTAGTATCAGTTTTATGATAGCTAGTTTACTTAAAAAGATTTCTAAGCTAAAAAGTCATTAATTATTATTTTTAATGTAGATCTTTATATTATACAAAATTAGCATATTAATTGGCTATTAAATTTTTATAGGATATTTTCCAAAATATAAGGATTAAAATAAATCAAAAATAGTATTTTTAGCATTTGTAGTAAATAGGTTATAAGCTTTTAAAACTAAAAATAAGTTGTTACGTTTCTTTTGTCAACTACTGTATATTTCTTAATTAATTTTAACTATTAATTAATTTCTATTTTTTTTATATTATAAATTTACAATTATTATTTTATTACTTTTATTATATATATTTTTTATAAATGAATATGAATAGAAAATATTAAATGTTAATCAAATTTACTATATGTAAGTAGATCTATATAATATTAATGGTACTAAAATTTTTATTTTTATTTTTTTTATTCAAAAATGTGAAAATATTTTTTAATTTTGTTTTAAATGGTAAGTATCTCAAAAAAATATATTAAAAGAAAAGATACTTCACATTTATATAAAAATAATAATATATCTCTAATAACTCTAATATAATAGATATGCTAACTGAAGAATCACAATAGATTTCTAACATTAGAAAACAAGTTATATTTGGAAGTTTTTTAAGCTAAAACTGATGGTCATATATATTGTAGATATATAAATAATAATAGTATGATGAAGGAAAGTGTAATTATAATTGTATCTATAAAAATCAAAATAGTAGCATGATATATCATATTTAAAATTTTTATAAGAAATATGAACAAAATCAGGAATAAGTACTGGAATTGCATAATAAATTACTGTTTTATTTATTTATATTTTTTATACTTAATATTAGAAATTATAAATTGATAAAAAACTTAAGAAAATTATATTATATAAGAAGTCAAAGCAACAAGAATTACTTTATGTAGTAGCAGATTAGATTGTTACTGATAGATTACCTTTTAGAGCAGTTCAAGAATAAGGTTTTAAGTGAATGATAAATAAAGTTAACCAGCATTTATTTCATCATACTATGCAACTTTAAAATAAAATATAGAATACGAATATAAAATAACAATTAAATTAATAAAAGATCATATTAAAAAAACTTATACTTACGCATTAATAATTGCAGATCTTTGAATATCAAAAACAAAAACTGAATATATTAGTATAACATATTATTGGTTAACTCAAGAAATAAAATTATAATATACTAGTAAATATAAAGTAAATTTTCTATTCTTATATTGAAAAGCATTTTCATAATACAATTCAGAGTAAATTAAAAGATTTTAGATTTAAAAGAGAAAATAAATATAACAATTATAGATAATAGAGGCAACATATTAAAGGTAATCAGAGAATGGAATAATATAAATTGTATAATATGTTTTGCTTATACTCTTCAACTTTGTGTACTTAAAGAACTTAAGCAAATAAAACTATATCTTAATAAGTATATTAAATTAAATCAATTTTTTAAATCATCTAAACAAATAAAAAGGTTAAAAGTTATCTAACAAGAAATATTTGTTAAACAGACTAAAATGTATAATCTATTATCTTTTTTTATAGAAATAATAATCAAAATGAAGAAGAAATATATATAAATCATTAAAGATTCTCAGAACAGTTACAGAAATATTAACATAGTAAGAATCAAAATTAACTTCTTAAAAATGATTAAAAAATTAAAAGAATTAATAAAGCATCTATATACCATAATTGCTTTAAAGGTAAATCACAAAATAAAAAAGAAATATTAACAATTAATAAATTTAATACTTAATGACAATAAGTAGAATTTACTAGATAAATTAATTGAACTTTTAATTCTAATTGAAAGAATAACTGAATTTTTAAAAGGTCAAAAATATTGGCTGCTCTCATTAATTTTTCTTACAATTTAAACACTTAAATTTGAATACACTTCAGATCCAAATATCTTAATACGTGAAAAAATAATAATAGTAAATTAAATTATTTTTTAATAATTATTTTAATATAAATTCTAATTATAATTAATTAAAAAAATTGAAATACTCATATTATACAAAAATAGCACCTTTATTAAGTATTAATGTGAAAATTTTTAAATTAATTAACTAATTTAATTAATTTAAATATTTAATTACACATAATAATTAATTATATAAGCAATATATATTAGCACAATTAAAAATATATACTATTGTATAGTGATTGTAGCATAATTAAAAAAAATAATATTATACAATTAACTAGAAAATAAAATTATTAATTAATTTTTAAAATATTAATTAATTAAAAAATATACTATATAAAATAAAATATAATAATAATTTACTAATAATATAATTTCGTTATTATAGAAGAGAATTAGGATAATCTAGAAATTGAAGAAATATTTGCAAAATATTTACTATTATCACCAAATGATATTGACCTTATAATTAATTCAATTAAAAAAGAAATTTTTGATGCTTTATTTGATTATTGAAATGCTCTACTGGATTTTACTTTGTTGGCTAGTTTATTAGATCCTAGATCTAAAACAATATATGAATAATCTTTTGAATTACAAAAAAATAGCAAAACTCTTATTAAATTCAGAATATAAAGAATTTAAAGATGATGAAAATCATAAAATACCTGAACAAGTTCACCAAATTTTTTCAACTCAATCTTTTACAAAGCAAAATTTTTGTCCTCTTCAAATACAACTATTAATAGATAATGTAATTGGTCATTATTTGAATAATATTAATACTTATCAAGCTTTTCCTAATGTTAATATATTTCAATGATGATTTGAAAATTAGAAAAATTTTCAATTTATTCAAAATTTTGTGTAAATATTTAGGGATTTCTGCACCTTCAGTATCATTTAAAAGACTTTTAGCATGTTAAAAATCAAATAATCTCTGAAAAAAATAAATTAAAGTCACAAATAGAGTTCCAGATGAGTTGAGTTAACTCACGAGTTAGATAAGCTGAGTCAAGTTCAAATTAAATTGAGTTTATATTTTTTTAACTCGATGATTTGCGAGTCAAATTAAATTTGAGTCAAGTTAAATATTTAACTTGACTCAATTTAAACTTGACTTGATTCGAGTTGACTCGAGTTGACTTGAACGATAAAAAAATCGTTTTTCTTGAACGATAAGGAATTGTTCAACTTGAATGATAAAAAAATCATTCAAGAAGAACGATAAAGAATCGTTTGACTTGAACGATAAAAAAATCGTTCAAGAAGAACGATAAAGAATCATTCGACTTGAACGATAAAAAAATCGTTCAAGAAGAACGATGACCCAAATCGTTCGACTTGAACGATAAAAAATCATTCAAGAAGAATGATGACTCAAATCGTTCGACTTGAACGATAAAAAAAATCGTTTAAGAACGATGACCCGAATCGTTCTTTTCATTTTTTTTATTATTATTTTTTTTTTCAAAATCGAATCGAGTTAAAATC
>CAJVPP010003903.1:0-10495 GCA_910592005.1 Funneliformis mosseae | reverse complement strand
ATTTTTTTTCTTTATATGTATTTTAGGGGGTAATCGGCGATTGTAATACCGATCTACTAATTCACATAACAAAAATCCGGTAAATTACTGTAGGCCTCTGTATTTATTTTAATAAAAAAATTATTTAAATAAAAATTAGATAATTTTAATATAATTTATAATGGTCAAAAAAAGTAATTAAAAAAAAATACTATGTAATAAATGTGAATTTTCTTGTATTATTAAACCAATCAAATTAAAATTTCATGTGATAATATAATGAAAATAATATAAATAATTAATATATTTATTATTTATTTAGTTTTAACTTTCAAATTTTTTTCAGTAATTATGATAAACGTTATATTTGAATAACATTATATAATTAAAAGCATTTTATAGTTAATGGAGTGGGATACTATCATATAATATAATTATATTATATGGTGGTATCCCACTTGTCCTAGATTATATTACTACTAATAATCTAAATATCACCATATAATTTAATTATCACTATATAATTTGATTATCACTATATAATCTAATTATCATCATATAATCTGAATACCACTATATAATCTAATTATTGTCATATAATCTAAATAATATAATCTAATATTACTATATATTTTAAATAATATAATCTAATTACTACTATATAATCTATATATTTTATATATTAGATATCTATTTTATACTCTAGATATCTTTTTAAACCTTTTCTACTATTTGTATTTTTTACCATTATATAATTTACCTATCACCTATTATTTAACCTAATTATTACTATATAATCTAAATATCACACTTTTCTTTTTTTTTAAAATTATTTATAAGCTAAATTTATAATGAAGTTGTTGACCTTCTGTAGTTGTTTAGATACCTGATCTTATATTAAAACTATTGACTTCTTATACCTGATTAAATATTGAATTCTATATTAAAATGCTTACCTTTTTGCATCTATTTAGTTATCTTTCTAGATGCTGAAGTGGTATAAAAAAAGATAATAGATAGCACAGTAAATTTGTGATTAATTTTGGCTAATATTATGTCATAATTTAGCTAATCTTTTGGACATGTGATTTAAAGATCCAGCTTAGCACCATGATAGCGATCTGATACCTAAAACTTACCTAAAACTATTATAAAACTAGCAGAAAACTAGAGTATTTCTATTAGTTTGCCAGTTTTAGGTTAGCTTAGATGTTGAAATATTATATCTAATGTAAACCTAAAATTAAAGAATAGTACTGGCCAAATTTAAATGAATTTTTTTATATCTACTATACTTACTACACTAGTTACGTGACTTTTGCTAACCTGTAAATCAGAGAATTTGAAATACAAAATATAAATTTATTATTTAGTTAGAAAATTAACAATATATTATGCATTATTATGGTCAGCCCATTTGTTTGCCAGGAAGTACACTATTTTGTGGTCTGATTATTGCCTATTTGTTGCTGATATATATATATCAATTTTGTGTTTAAAGTTGAAGATGCAATATTTATTATCATATCTAGCCAAAAAAAGTATACTATCTTATAATCTGATTATTGCTTATTTGTTACCAATGTAATTATGCCAATTTTATATTTTATTATTTGAAATATTAAAATACATTCATATTTTTGGTATATTTTCAAACATATTAAAATGTAAAATAAGACAGATTATTAGGCTATTTTATCTCTTTAAGGTATATTTGCGAGACATTATAAGCATTTCTAAAATGTAATCATAATTTAAACTGAGTCGAGATAATAAGTATGCTAATTTTTTGAGCGTTCCTATAAAAATTCTTCATTCTTATAAGAAAAATTTATAGGAACGCTTATAAGAATAATCTTGATATCATTTTTAGACTTCTTAGCTTAATTTATTGAATTTTTTATTATTTGTTCCTATGTTCTTATAAATCTCTATAAAATATAAAAGTTCTAAAAAAAAATTCAATTTTTATATAGTATTCTTATGAATAAATATAATCATATATATGGTTAATATAGTTAATATATAGTTAATGTATGGTATAAAAAAAAATAAAGAGTTCAAAATTTTATAGGAACTCATAGGAATATAAGAATAAGTAGTAAAAATACCTTCTCAGAATTCTAAAATTATCAAAAAAGATACTTCTAGTATTCTTGTTAAATTTTTTGCTGTTTTCTATAAAATTTTTATAGAATACAGAAATACTTTTATAGCGTTAAATTTTTTGATAAGTTCTTAAGATCAACTTATAAGATCAAGCATTATGAAAGCCTTTTCTAATACTTTCAGTGTCTGCTTATTTTGAAATATCTTATCTAATTTCTTTCAATTATAATATTCCTTTGAATAGCATTTATTTATATAGAATTTATATAATTCATATTTAGAAGCTGTTGGTAATTCATATCCTATTAGTTTGCATAAAGATCGCTGATGTCTTTTTCAATAAATATAACACCTTTTTAGTTACCTGCTTCTCTGCTCACAAACCTCTCCTTTGTTGAAAAGATATTTGGTAAATATATTTACCTTCTATTTAATATTATTCTCTATTAATCTTTTGATATTTATAATAATATTTATTTTTATTTTAAACTTTTTTGTTAAAGTATTATGATGCATAATACTTAAAGGCATCAAACAGTTTGAAATTTCAAAATGATATTTTCACGTAACTTATATATATAGTTAATTTGATTAAACAAAATTTTTTATTAATTTTAATGATAATTTTCATTAAAATCGTTAAAATTTATATTTAAAACTTATTTAATTTCTTCAAAACACCTTTCAGAATCCTCCTGTAAGATCTATATTTCTTTACTGCATACTTCACCAATTTTCTATCAATATCTTTTTTATAAAGATTTATGTAACGCCAACATTTTCTTAAAAACTTTCTAATAGTTATTAAATTTACTAATTCAAGAGCTTTAGGAATCACTTTTTGTAATCCTTTTTATAAATAATCACAATTTTTACATGAATATCTTTTGGCTGCATTTTAATACCTCTCAATGAAATTTAATTTACAGTAAAATTCAGGAAAAAAAATGCATTTTATGTCCTACATTTTCAATTAATTCTTTAATAGCATCTTTTTAAACAAGAAAATCTAGTTCTAAGGATATTACCTAACGTGCATAATAGGTAGTTCTTGAAATGTCTTGAATTTTTTCTTTACATTCATTACATCCTAATTCTAATCCTTCAGGTGGCCATTTTTCACACTCTATTAATACTTATTTAATTCCTTTAGGTTTATCACGAAGTTTCTCATCATGATATATTATTGGAAATACCATTAATTGTAACTAATTATTTGGTCTAAAGTAGGTATTTTATATAATTGGTTGCTTACTATTCAGGTTTAAATTCATGCAACTTGCAATTAAAGCATTTTTGCTAAAAGCAATATGATTAGAGCTATTATCAAAAGCAAACATAGCTATACAGTCTGAATATAAAGCCTCAAAAGTGAGAATTGCTTTATATTCAATTTGTTCAAGAAGATGCTCTACTGTCTAATAACTCTCTTGATTTGTATCAGATTTTAAGTAACATCATGCTGTTTTAAATACATGAGAATCTTTTTCTATATCAGTTTATTATAAATATAAATATCCATCAATTTCAGTTAAAAATTCACTAATTATAATTGATCTTTCATTTCCTTTTTTTCATAGTGACATTTCACTATTTCTTGTTCACAATCTACATTTTCTATCATTTGAATAAAAAATGCATTTATTATGAACTACAAGGATTCTTTTTTTTTCTCTCTCAGGTAAATTAGGATATACTTGATCCATAGATTCACCTTCATATTTGGACATGTATTTTTCATGTTTAAATATTTTTTCTAAGAATTCTTTTTGATATTGTAGAACATCTTCTCTTTCATGCCTATTATAATATATTTTATGATGATATTATTGATATGTATAATTAAGAACGTTAAGCCTTGTATTTTAATATATATAATAAATTATTATTCATATTAATTAAAAAACTACAGTTTAAAGTTTTTACTTACATATTGTTGCGGTCATTAAAGCAAGAGATTTTTCTTTGGTGATTTCAATGCTGAAGAATAACTCATCTTCAATAAATTTTTTAAATGAAGCTGGTGTAGTATTAAAATTTTGTTTTTGAATTCAAGTATGACATTTTTCTGCAACGTCTTCATCATCAATTATTCTAATTGTTTTTTGATGTTTTTCACATTTAAATTCTGAAAGTTTGTTATTTAGTAATCAGTATTTTATAAGTCTTTGATTTTTCATGCTTTCTATACACCATCATCAATAAAATTTTTTGAGCGATTTCTAAACTAATATCAATTCTTTTATATCTATTATTATTATTTAACAAAGTAAGGTATTCAAATATTGCTCTTTGTGATTATAATCAACAACTGTTAATTGATTATATTATTTCTCTAACTATTCCTTTAAATTCTTTATTTTTTCAGTTATTTTGTAAGTATATGAATTAATGATCTCACTTTCTAAATCACTTAAATCACTAAAAAAGTTTTCTAAGTTATCAGGTAATTGTGGATTATTTGTAAATTGAGTTTCACTTTTTTTAAAAAATTTGTAATTTTTTTAGTGTCGACTGCTGTTTTAATTAATATGCCATTTGAACTATATTTATTATAATAAATTAATTTTGGTATCTTTTCTTTCTTATATAGTCCTCGCTTTATTTTTTCAAATTGATTATCATTTTTTCATATTAAATCAAATCCTTTTAATCTTTGATGAAATTTAATTTCAGCTTCCATATCTTCTGATTTATCCTATTCGCTATCATTATCATTACTCTAACCTTCATTTTCATTAAAGAACTCTTCAACTGATATAACACTACTATCATCAATCAATTGCTGACTATCTTTACATACTTTTTATCAAATTTACCATTTATTATGTGTAATTGCTCTTTTGACTTTCTTTTTTGTTTTGAAGAAAGTAGCATTTTTATTTTTAAAACAATTTTTAAACAATATCTTATAAATAATTAGTTATTATCACGTGATAAAAATCTTGCATTTTTATTGATCAATTTGTTAATTTACCCTTATAAATACCCCTGCGAAGTTAGTCTGAATCTGATTAATTAATAATAATATATCATATTTTTAACTACTAATAACTTTTTAAATAATTAAGTTAGCTAAAATGTAAGCCAATTTTCTAAAAGAATACAATCTAAACTATATAAAAATTGGTTTAATTTTTTAATAACATACAAATTAAAAAACTAGATACATTTAGAATTTATGCTAAATTTTTAATACCTTTATGTGTTACGTACCATATATTGAAATAGTATATATAGTTATCATATCTTGAAAAATTTTACTATGACTTATTCCAAGCTTTTAAATTTCTTTGACGCATCTTTTACTCTATACAGTTATAACTTTAAAGCCTCTGATATTAGCGAATGCTTATATTAAATTTGGGATAATAGTATTAGGCTAAAACAATTTCTTAGAGCTGATAATGAGGATAATATCAAAACTATTTTTTTTAGACTATAAAGCTATTCATTATAAGAATTTATTGATGGAGATAAACCACTCCATCCTATTATAGATTTTGATTTACTAATAGAAATACTAAATATTATCACTTCTAAAGTTATACGTAAAAAAGTCTATATATTTATTCATAATGCCTTTAAAGATATTTGTTTAAAAATAAATCTAAAGTGAGATAAAAAAAGTATAACCGTTGCTAATAGTAGTAATAAAAATAAAAATTCTCTTCATATTTCTACTACTAGCATAAGGTAGGATTGGGAATTGTACTAGTACTATACTAATACTGTTCTAAATATTGTATTGTACTCAAATATTATAGTACAATGCATTTCATATATTTATAAATACGTGATATAATTAAAATTACATAAAACAATTAATTAAAATAAGTAAGTTAATTTTAATTTTATTTACAAGAGATAAATTATGAATTTTTTTTTGTTTTTTAATCATGTTAAAAAGTTGCAATTAAATTTTTTTAATTTGTTTTTAAAAAAACTAATAAATTTATGTAATTTCTATGAAGAGAGAATAAAAACAGTAATTAAATTATTTTTTTTAATTTGTTTAAATAAAGAAAACTAATTATCTTTTTTTGTAGGATCTAGAGGTCTTCATTTTTAATCAAAGGTAAGTTTCTATAGAGAGTATAAAGAGTGTGTTAGATAATAATATATATTTTTATTTTTTCTTAATAAATAATCCTTCACTTACTTTTTTAGAGAACTTTAAAATAAGTTCTATAGAAGGAATATGGAAGCGTTAATCAAAATATTTTTTTACTTGTATTAAAAAACTCACCTTTTTTCATAGAATCCAAAGATCTTCATCCTAGATCAGAGATAAGTTACTATAATTAAATTGTTTTAATTTATTAAATATAAAAAAAAATTAATAACTTACCTTTCTTTTTGTTCGATTCATCTTAGATCAGGAAGTAATTCTTATGGTAGTAATTATTATTTTTTTTTAATTTTATTTAAAAAAAATATAAAGTTAAATTACTTTTTTTTTTGTAAGATCCAGAGTTTTCATTCATGATCAAAGATAAATTTTGATAGAGAGTATAGAGGAAGCATTAGTTAATATATATATTTTTTTTTATTTTTTTTTTTTTAAAAAAAAAAATAATACTACTTATCTTTTTGTAAAATTTGAAGGATTTTTAAGGCTTGAAATAGAAGGTGAGTTCCTATAGAAGTAGAATAAAAGCATCAGTTAAAATCTTTTTATTTATAATAAAAAAATTTTAATAATTAATCATCTTTTATTTTTAGGATCTAAAGGTTTTATCCTAGATCAGAAATAAGTCCCTATAAGAGAAAATGGAAATAGTAATTATTTTTTAAAAAAAAATGAATTACCTTTTTTTTGTAGAATCCAAAGGTTTTCATCCTTGATCGATTTTATTTTTGATTAAAAGTAAGTTCCTATAGAAGATGTAGAGGGAGTATTAGTTAATATTTTTTTATTTTTTTAAAAAATTACTCTGCTTACCTATTGTAGAATTTGAAAGATTTTCAAGGCTTAGAATAGAAGGTAAATTCTTACAGAATGAGAATAAAAGTATTAGTTAAAATCTTTTTATTTTATAATAAAAGTGACTTTAATAATTAACTCACCTTTTATTTGTAAAATCCAAAGGTTTTGTCCTAGATCTGAGATAAGTTCTCATAAAAGAAAATGAAAATAGCAATTATTTATTTATTTATTTTTTTAACTTTATTTAAAAGAAAAACTAATTACCTTTTTTTTTGTAAAATCTGAGGTTTTCATTTATGATCGAAGATAATTTCTATGAAGAGTATAGAGGGAGCATTAATTAATATCTTTTTTTATTTTTTTAAAAAATAACACTCTACTTACCTTTTGTAGAATTCAGAAGACTTTCAAAGTTTGGAATGAAAGGTAAGTTTCTATAGAATGAGAATAAAAGCATCAGTTGAAATCTTTTTATTTTATAATAAAAGAAACTTTAATAATTAACTCATCTTTTATTTGTAGAATCCAAAGGTTTTATTCTAGATCAGAAATAAGTTCTTATGAGAGAAAATGAAAATGGCAATTATTTATTTATTTTTTTTTTTTTTAATTTTATTTAAAAAAAAAACTAATTATCTTTTTTTTGTAGAATCTGAGGTTTTCATTTATGATTAAAGGTAATTCCTATAAAGAGTATAGAGGGAATATTAATTAATATTTTATTTTATTTTTTTTTTTAAAAATAACATTCTACTTTACCTTTTTATAAAATTAAAAGAATTTTCAAAGCTTAGAATAGAAGGTAAGTTTCTATAGAAAGAGAATAGAAGCATCAGTCAAAAATTTTTATTTATATTAAAATGTTTTAATAATCAACTTATTTTTTATTTGTAGGATCTAAAGGTTTTGTCCTAAATCAAAGGTAAGTTTTATGAGAGAAATGGAAACAGTAATTATTTTTTTTTTTAACTTTATTTTAAAAAAAAATTAATTATCTTTTTTTTTGTAGAATCTAAAGGTTTTCATACTTAATTAAAGGTAAGTTCTTATAGAGAGTGTAGAGAAAATATTAATTAATATTTTTTTATTTATTTTTTTTTTTTTAAAAAATAACACTTGCTTATCTTTTGTAGAATTCAGAAGACTTTCAAAACTTAGAATAAAAGAAAAGTTTCCATAAAAGGAAAATGAAAGTTTTAGTTAAATCTTTTTATTTATATTAGAAAAAAAACTAATAATTAACTTATATTCTTTTTGTAAGATTTAAAGGTTTTTGTCTCAAATCAGAGGTAAGTTTCTATGGATAGAAAATAAAAAAGATAATAATTAATCAAAAAGTTAATAATAAATAAAAATCTACAAATAAATAGTTCAATTATAAAAAATCAATCTGAAAAAATATGATAAGTATTAAAAGATTTAAGTAATATTATAAAATATTGCATAAATAATATTAAAATTTTTTAATTCTGTAGCAAAGGATTGAAGGCGATATGAAGTTTAAACTTGAATCTAATAAGAATGATGATAAGAAAGACGATAAAAATGCTAATTCCTGAGAATAATCTATAATAAAAGAAACTATAGAGGGTTTAGGTAATAGTATTATAATTACATAACAGATATAACTTGAATAGTTAATTTGTATTTTTTAGGAAAGCGGTTTGCTGTAAAAAAGGCATATATCTGTAAACCTTAGTACAACTTCTAAGCATTTCTTTTTTTAATATAATAAATTTTCAGAAAACCACTGAGTGGTATAGTGTAAAAATTAAAATATAAAATTATTAGCAAATATAAGCTATTTAGTGAAAACTATCAAAAAATTATTATCAATAGACTTCAATATCTTCTTGAATAAATCAAATAAAAAAATATAATAAATCTTTTAAACTATTACATATATATAAAATAACAAATAGTTTATTATAAATATCTATTTTGTAAACGAATATTTAGTAATCATTCAGAATATAGTTAGCATATTAATATTTGCAATCTATTTAGCAGTGATAAAAGTAATAATGATTCTATTATAGATATTAATAATGTTTCAATAGAAAGTAAAGAGATTTTTAATTCTATTAATTCTATTGAGATATATATTATAAATAAAGATTTTTGACTTTTTGAAATGTTTTTAAACAAATTTATATAGATGCATTATGAAAGTTTGCATAAAGATCTTTCTTTATCTGTTGAAGAATTATCATTTTAGATGACCATAGCAACAATTCAGAAAATTTTATATCTAAAGATTTAATAATAAATCAAGATATTTTAAAAAAAGTTGAATCTGAAGTAAATATAAATTATTTTAATGAAGTATACAAAGATTTTATGACATTAGTAATTAAAAATAAATTAAGTAATAAAGCAGAAAATGAAATAATCCATTTTTTAATAAGCATACAAATCTTATTAAATCTTCATTACCTAAATTAATTAAACAAGAATAACAATATATAGATAATATGAATTAACCAAATTTAATTTATTAAAAGATTTGCGTAATAACTTATAATAATATTGAATATTATTTTCATTATTGTAATCTTATAAATTGTATAAAAAATATTCTAACTATTTCTAATATAATGGTAATTATTTAAATTTATATAATTTTATATTTATATATTATTATATTAATATTAATTTAAACTAAAATTTTTTAAATAGTTTTAAATTAATAAAATTATTTATTTCAGTAATATTTTTAAATTTTAGTTTTTCTAATAATTTTATTATAAAAATTATAGACTTTTAAATATTAAAAATAATTATTATTATTTTAATTTGACAATTAATATTATATTTTTGAATAATAATAAATAATTTAAACTTTTTATTTTTATTATATTTTTTTATTAAAAATATAAATACAGAAAATTATATATTTTTTATAAATAGATTTTTTTAAAAATAAAATAATTATAAATAAAAATACAGAAGGTCATTAAAGTTTATATACACAATCTTTGATATCTTATTTTTCAGAACATACTGATTAAAATTAAATCAAATTTTAATATATCTTAGATATAATTTCAAAAAATAATATTAAAATTTCATTTAATTTAAATCATTAGATATTGAAATTGTGCTATAATGTTAATATAAAATTAAAATTAATTACACAGAGTTTATCTAAAAATTTCTGCACACAATCTTTGATATACACTAATTAAAATTGAACTAAATTTTAATACATCTTAGATATAATCTTAAAGAATAACATATTAAAATTTAATTAATTTGAATCATTAGATATTGAAATTGTAATATAAATATTAATACAAAATTAACAATTTTTGTTAAATTTGTAAATTTATTTTTTCAATATCTAGTAATTTAAATTAGATAATATTTAAATATATTATCCCTTAAACTGTAGAGGTTTGCAGGCAAATTTGCCTGCTTATTTACTATAAATTCCCTTCTGATTTACTTTTATGAAAAATTAAAATTTTTAAAAAA
>CAJVPP010003902.1:0-10495 GCA_910592005.1 Funneliformis mosseae | reverse complement strand
TGTTCCAGCTAGCACATCATATTATTTCGAGCTAGATCTTTGGGTGTTACAGCAACGAGTTTTGAATTATTTGGTGTGTGATGTTAATATATTTGCTTTTACATTATTAATAGTATTTCTAAATTTTTTTTTATTTTACATTTTTAGTGATAAGATCAATTCTGATATCCAAATAATTTCCCATCTCACTATGGAATAATTAGATTCTTGTTATCAATTTTAATACGTATTAGAAAAAAAAATAATGCAAAAAGAAAATTTGTTGCTTTTGCTACAATGCCATGCTATTCTAATAATTATTTTTTTTTTTAAAATATTTTAACCAAACGATTAGGATTCCGTTTGAACATTGAATAATAGCTTTAAAAATAAATTATAAAGTTTTTTTTTCCTTTTTCTTTCTGCCTCTATAACTGACTTTATCTCATGATTAGATCGTACTTTTTAATAAAAAAAAAAAATGTTAAAATGATTTCAATATTCAATATCGTTCGAGATCATATTTAATTTTAAATTATATTCATATATTAATTTTATTGTAAGATGCAAAAGATACTGAAGCTGAAAATACAGACAAGGATTTTAACTCAAACTACGATCTTAAAAATTGAATAAAAAATATTGTTTCAAAATTTGCTACATAATATATTATTAAATCCCCCTATACGATAATACGAACATCCTTAGCTTTATAGATTATAAAACGCCATCCATTTAATCATTTCACAATGACGAGTTTAAAGATATAATTACATTACTAAGATCGCGCTATGGCGTCCGCGTGCTGTATACGTAATACAGTAGTATACTAAAACAAAAAATGAATAATATAGCTACAAACGCTTAGCAATTAAACACCCTCCCACCATGTATCATCATTTATATGCCTTTCTCTTAATGAGAGCTAATACATCCAATAGTTGGCGCGGAAATAAAAATCAAAAAAAAAATTAAATTTATAGAAAATATTTCAAATATTGTCGCAGATAATAAGAATCTAAAAAAAAATGTAATTACCTCCTTTCGTTGCCGCAATAAAAATAGAGAAGTAATATTGGAACGCATTTGGGGGCGGTCAGTAGAAAAGGGAAATCCACTTTTTAGTCAAAAATATTTTTATTGGTTCACTCTGCTGATCATGGTCATGTGAACAAAACTAGCTTAATAAATATAATTACTCAAAATTTGTAGATTTCCCCCTTTTCTATTGACCGCCCCCATTTGGTAAATCAATTATAATTAGTTAATATAATAAATTAATGACGAAAAAAACTCGATGAGTCCCATTATCGTTGAAATAAAAATACTGCACTTTCACCAATTGATACTACAGTAAGATCTTCATACCTTTTTATACAATAACAAAAGTATCACTCATAATCGTTCATACTTATCAGAAAACTAAGATGCAATTATCCGGGAACATCAAACACTTAATCCACTTTACAATGAACAAATGGTTAAAGATAGTCATACTGTGTCCGCTATGCCAAAAAACGTGCCTCGCAATTTTTATTTCATAATGCGATGATAAATAATTTTAAAGAGAATTTGAAAACAACCAAAAAAATAATTTTGTCATCTAAAAAATTTTCAGATACAAATTATCATGGTTATTTTGGCGTTTTCAGCAAGATAATGCACCAACCCATACCGCGAAGCTTACCCGTCAATTTTTTTGATGAATATGTTCCGAAGATTGATCGAGAATTTGTGGGCAATTCTTAAGGGAAAAGTGGAAGAAATGGTTAATGATTGGATTAGAGGAATAAAAAATACTTAGCGAGATGCTTTTCAAGGCATAATTCGGAAGGAATGGGAAAATCGAGCAAAATAATTTATTTAATTTAGCAGATAGTATGTCGGATCGGATTAGTATGGTTATAGAAAAAAAGGGTATATTATAATTAATAAATTTTATAATATGATAAGCTATCGATAAATATGAATAAAATAATTACTTTATATGTCATGATAAATTCCGAATGTAAATTAAACCTTGATTGGCGACTTTTAATAAAATTATGCAAAGTAACTTTTTTAATCTAAAAAAATTATATAATAAAGACTATTTCAACGTAAGTTTTGTGGTTCCATTGGGAACGATGGCGAAGTTATATTTGATTTCTAGAATTTACATATTGATACAAGATACAAAACCGAATGATCTTTCGACCTCAATGAAAAAATCTAATTAGCACATAAACCTATAATAGTTATGATTTTAAAATATTTATTCCTGTCAAATAAAAAGTTTGATAAAAAAAACGCTTATAAAGTCGTTCCTGACTTTCTGGTTATGAATTAACTGCGCATTTTGTCATTTACATTATAAGATTCACTTTCGTCAGAAGCGACTGTAATGGATTGTTCATTACTTGATAGGCTGAAAATGAAAATTTGGCATCAGCTTAGAAATACCAAGTTATCGATTAGAAATATCAACCATAATTCGTTGTTTATTTAGGTCAGTTTTGGCACAGATTAAAGAAGATTATTGAAAAAGTAATCCTGCGATTGTACAACTATTGCGAAGAAAATACCAGTACGTTTTGTTTAGTAAAACTAAAATAAAGTGCTTATTTTTTAAATGCTATGTATAATTTATCACTCGCATTAATATATAATGGCGTAATGTTTCAAAAAAAAAGAACTTTCCAATATATATGAATTTCTAACCTATTCGTACTTATATTTATACCCACATATATGGGGTGATAAGGGTCCAAATCATCAAAAATTATTTTTTTAAATAATGAAAGTTCTGGATCAGATAAGATGATCAGATTTAATTTTACTTGATAATAAATTTTTGAAAAAATTTTTGATTTGGTCCCTTTTCCCAGCACACCTCATATATTCTTCCATGACACTTATATAACCTGCAAGAGATTGAAGCGTTCAGAAATTTCCTTTATTTCTTAATAATATATGAAAAATAATCTTTTCATTATCTTTTTTTTTTATTTATTTTCTTATTCATCTTAAATAAATCTTGGGAATTCTCGCTATGAGAAATATTATTATATACAATTTTAAAGTTTAAAATGGTAAATGTTTAAATTGATGGCGTAAAATAGAGCACGCTGTTAACTACTAATTTCAATGAAAGGTAATAGAAATTTGAACGAACTTAATATTTACAATATAACTAGGGAGGTCTGAGGCATATCTATCTCCACTGCTACAACACCCCGCTGTCCAAAACTTTTGGAAGTAAATCAGCTCGAAAGAAGAACCTAAATCGTGCAAAATATGATAAATAAAAAGAAATCATCTTACTGAGTCTCGATGCAATCTAATACAATAATAATAATAATAATAATAATAATTTAATAAATAAAAAAAAACTTTACCTTGCGACCCAGCCCGATAGAAATTACCAAACAGAAAAAAATTTACTGATAAGATAAAATTAAAAATAAAACTTATGTGGCCAACTTAACCATCGAAATCCGTCGAAATTTCAAATTTTTTTTTGTTCTTATGTTTATAAAAAAAAAATAAAATAAATATAAATATAAAAAGTAATAAAATAAATGTAATGATTTGTAGGCAGATTTTCGGGTAAGTATTTGAATTTTTTCTATATATTAAACAACTGTTCATTAATTTACTATGTTCGTAACTCGACTTTAATAGCAAACCTCCCATATTTCAACGGATTTGTTAATAAGACTCTAATATAGTTTTGACTTTTGACGGGACTTTATTATGGTTTCGAGTTTTGGCGGATTATCCAATAAGATTTTATTATAATTTTGCCAATGTTCTCGTCGAAACCAGAGAGTTTTGCCAGGCAATTATATTGATGTGATGTAATTTGAATATAGAATAAAAACCAAACATCTTTAACAAAAATCCACCTACTTCACCTATCGAAATAAGGATTTTTAGGTTAATTCAACTGATAAAATATTAATAATCATAATATATCTAGGGAAATTAAAAACAAGTAAAGATTACATAACCCTATCTTTTTTTAAAAAAAAAATTTACATCTGCTCTCTTTCCAAATTTAGAACGATCTGTAGTAATTCAGCTGACAACAAAAAGATATATATACAAGGCGTTGAAAATTCATATCAATTCAACTCAATCATTATAATTTATAATTGTAAACTATGAGCAGTTGCTTGAATAATAAGTTTATAAATTAAAATCAAACCTTGGAAATTTCTCGTCGAATCTCATTCAAGATATGATTTTATATTAAATATGATAGTTATGCATTGACGTTTACATTTATTTTTTCCATTGATATCAAGCAGAAGATTTTGATGGAGTGGAGAGCATGTAGCTATTCGTTTAGTTTCTTTATCCATTCATTATTTAAAATGAATTTTATTATAGAATACTTTAATTCAGTAATTATTAACATATAATTAATATTTCTTATATGTAGACTAATAAATTTCTTTTGAAAACTAAACATTTCTATAAAGCAAAGATTTACAGTAAATATTTATTTACTGTATATTTAACGTATTAAGAAATATCATATTCTAACGCTTTTGTTACATAATCTATAAAATATTTAAGTAAATTAAATAAAATTACTAAGTATAGGCAAATTTACAGTATATTCTTTATAAATTACCATTATTTTCATTTTCGGTCTCCTCACGTTCAGATTTTTTCTTGCCTTAATTGTTTTAAACAAATTATATTAATTATAAATTTATATTAACTAATATGAATAATATAAATAAATATTCACCTAATCCAGAAGTAATAGATTTTATCATATGACTTACATCCCTACTATTATATATTGCTTTTGGATGATTGATTATAGGTCCAATATCTTTTGACTTGATAATTTTTGTTGCTTTATAAAATTCAATGCAATTATACCATTCTTTAGATAATATAGAACTAATTTCGTCCTTTAAATAATTAGCTGTTGGTCTTTCATTTGGATCAGAATGCCAACATTTTTGCATTAATTCGATATAACCTTCGGGTGCAATTGTAACAATTGGAGGACGAATATCACCAATTATTTCAAGCATAAGATATGTATCATGATCTTTATCCCAAAAGGGTTTTCTGCCCGTTAATAACTCCCACATAATTATACCTAAACTATATATATCTGAAGCTGTAGTATACTTTTTACCTTGAAAAATCTCAGGAGCTATATAAGGGATAATACCATAAATCTCTTCATTATTTGCTGCTTCGGTTGAGGATTTACTTATTCCTAAATCACTTATTACTGCTAGATGCTTGCTGGTAGAATTACTATAAAGTATATTACCGCTATGTAAATCTCGATGAATAAATCGTTGATTATGAATATGATAAATTCCTCCTATAATATTATCCAATATTTCTAACTTCTTACTCCATACAATACTAAAAAAGTTTTTCGCAATGTAATGACCCAAATCACCTGATTCATAATAATTCATAATAAACATTAAATCTTTTGTAATAGGATCAATGGTAATTCCATAATACTCGTTTATATGAAAAGAATTATATAATCCACAGTTTAAATTCAGGTTAAAATATACTCTTAGCTAAATTTATAAAAAGTCAATAAATTATTAATATTTATGTATTAGATTATTATTGAATAAAGTAAAATATTACCTCATTTAACTCTTTAAAAGATATATTTTTAGTATTATTGAGTTTTTTGAGAGCAACAATTGTAGAACCTTTCCGTGCAAAATTCTGTTTACCATGTACTATTGGCCCATCAATCCAAATGGCTTTATAAATTTTGCTGAATCCTCCTTCTGCAGTAAACTCAACCTCTTTGAATTGATTGTAAGAAATAAACTCCATTTTCACAATTTGATTATCACAATTAATTTGTGTATCTCTAATAAAACTATCAATAACTCGATTTTCACTTGAATTATACAAGTTATTACAGATTTGACAAATCCATGGATCTTCTTTTGATAGTTTAGTCCATTTACAGCATTCATTACATATCTGATACCCTTTAATACAACCTCGACAAATTAGTGGATATTCTATGAAAGGCTTTCTCCATTCATGACACTCATCACATTTACCATAGCATTGAATACATTTATAACAAATCTTTGAATTATTTTCAGAAGGTTTTCTCCATTCGTTACATTCGTCACATTTAATATATATCAAAATACAACCTTGACAAATTTGTAAATTTTCCATAGAAGGTTTCCCCCATTTATGACACTTGTAACATTTCTTATATATTTTGCAAATTTGTTGATCATAATCAGACTTTCCCCATTCATGACAATAGTCACATTTGTGACAATATTGACAAATAATATTATTTTCACAACATACATTACACCTCTTAAACAGTTCAATACATTCCTTACAAAAATGTTGATTTTCTTTAAAAGGAATTTCCCAATCATTACATTCTTTGCATTTTATATATTTCAAAATACAAAGTTTACAAATTTGTGGATTTTCTTTAGAAGACTCTCTCAATTCATAACAATTATTGCACTTTACATATTTTATACAAAGTTTGCAAATCTTTGGATTTTCTTTAGAAGGGATTTCCCATTCATCACATTCATCACATTTTATAATACATTGTTGACAAATATGTTGATTTTCTTTAGAATATTTTCTCTGTTCATAACATTCAGTACATATATTGTATATTTTTTTACATTGTTGACATATTTGCTGATTTTCTTCAGAAGGAATTTTCCAATCATTGCATTTTTTATACCTCCGAATACAACGTTGACAAATTTGTGGATGGTCTTTAGAGGGCATTCTCCATTCATCACATTTATTGCATTTTCTACATTCCAAAATACAAAGTCTACAAATCTTTGGATTTTCTTTAGAAGATAATTCCCATTCATCACATACATCACACTCTATAATACAATGTTGACAAATCTGTCGATTCTCTTTAGAATATTTTTTCATTTTGCGACATTCAGCACATCTATTGAATATATTACTACATTGTTGACATATCTGCCGATTTTCTTTAGAAGGAATTTCCAATTCATCACATTCATTACATTTTGTACACACTTTAATACATTGTTGACAAATTTGTTGATTTTCTTTTGAAGGTATTCTCCAATATTTGCATTCTTTGCATTCTTTACTCCTCCAAATACAACGTATACATCTTTGTGGATTTTCATTAAAAGGAATTTCCCTTTCATTATATGCATCACATTTACATATAGAAAATCTTTCGATACTTTCTTTAATTAAATTCATTATATTTCTTTCGTTTCAGTTTAGGAATATGCCAAGTCTTTAAATATGCAAACCGTATATCCGGTCTTGCCAAATATAATATAATTATTTAGCAATTTACGACATGATTACCAGTTTGTGTAACGATAACGCTTTGTAAGTCTGACCAAATAAACTTTTTACCGTTCTTTAACTGTCCAAATTCTAGTGTTTTTACTTGGTCAAATTTTTAGCTTGGAAACTAGTTCAGTATCCGAAATAGATATCTGAAACGCATTTTGAGTAGATCGACATGTTTGAAAAAAAAACTTTCGTCGAAGAGTCATTAGTTCATAGTACATTTCGTGATGCCGTATATTTGCCTGGCTTCATTGAGCTGAAAACGTATAAACAAAGCTTCTAATACATTGCAATAGTTTAATAAAATAACGTCGCTGTTTTGCGCTCCGTTAACTAACTATAATTTGAATATTTAATCAACTGAAATCAAAAAAAGTTTATGTCTATTTCCCTTTACAGACTACTTTCTTTCTTTTTTCTTTTAGTGTTCAATCATAGGTTGTAAATAGGGATGGTAACGGTGAGTCGTGGTCGGTCAACGATCGGTCAAAGGCCTTTGACCGACCGACCGGTTAACTGACCGACCAGTTGACCGTTAATAGTAATATTGAGAAGTTGGCCTAATAAAAAGTTTTAAATTATAATTTGATTCTTGCTTTAACGTTAACAATTCTAGCATGTCATCTTATAAAACTACTTTGTCATTCATTTTTATTTAGTGGTGCAGCATTATCGCGGATTTTTTAATTTTTTTTTTTTCAAAAATTTCAAAATGTGATTTTTTATTACAGCTAATTTCAAAAGTCACGGGACGGACGATCATTTTGCAGATCAAACTCGATAAAACTCTCACTATAGAATTTTTTAAGTAAAAACATAATCGCTACGTTCAGATCAGGGTTCCGAATATAGCGACATAATTTTTTTTCTCATAAAAATGTGGTTGACTATTCAAATCCTTATAAATGTTCTCGGAAAAGTCCCGTATATTATCGGCTGTCCCGTGACTTATGAAATTAGCTGTAATTCATTGAATTGGTTTTAAAATTTTATGTAATATTTTCAAGGAAAAATTCGTAGGATAATTTGTTTGTTTTTAATTTATTTTAATAACTATCATGTAATTCTGTGATCGTCAAACATGATTTTTTCCGTCGGATGATATATTAAATCAAGTCAGGTGATGATAAGCATGATTTCCATTTTTGCAATGACAATTATTCCAAAGGTTCTGGTTTTGTTACCTAATCAACAAATTGCCTATTTAGGTAAGCAATTTTTTTAAAATTTTATTGTAATATGATTCAAAAAATATTTATTTTATTCAGAGACTACAATAATGATTATAAACCATTGAATGTTGATTTGTTTAAAAAAAAATTTTTTTTTAAAAAAAATATTCTATCCTAGATCTACATTTAACGACAATTGGAATACAATGGAATATTTAAATTTTTTTTTTCCATTTTATAAAAATAAAAAAATTATTTAAATTTAATAATGTCATGTGAGGGTTCAAATTCCCCAGAAATCAAGGAATCTTACCGACTTTTTTTAAAATTAAAATTTCTACTTTTGTTTTTATTTATTTTATTTTATTTTTTACGACGCGGCACTGCTAGTAACTTTACTAAATTTAATAAAAGAACATTAAATTAAATTTTAAAAAAAGAAATCTATCTAAAAGTACTAGCTATACCCGTAGTTATTAAATTTCTATTTAGATTTATCATTTGATTAAAAAAGCATCATCCAAAAGCGTTTGTACCGCACACACAATTCAACTGATTGTTGGAAAAGGTATTTCAGCAAGCATAGCGGGCGTAAGCCTGATTGGTTGATTGTATATAGAGAGAAAGAAAAGGAGATTGAGATTTGGAATTATACTTTAAAGTATATATTGGTATATATTATTAACACACTGAAAAAAGTAAATAATATGTTTTTAAGGCTATTTGTATTTTAAGACGTTATATAATTTTATTTCTAACAATATATTTATAAATAACTTAGATGTTTTCTTATCTTACTAATATATAAATAAAAGAGAAGGTTGGATTATTTCTAATAAATAATAGATAATGTGGAACTATTCTTTTATGTTTTAACTTTATTGTATAATTTGATTTAAATTTTTGGACCAAATACTAATAATAAATTGTAATTTAGATGAATATCTAAATGTATTTTTACATTAATATAATTAATAAAAATTTTTTTAATTATTTTTCTTATTCCTTTCTAACTTGTTAAAGATAACTTGATTATTTTTATATAATCTTTTCACATAAATAATAATGATTCCAGACTTAAAAATTAAAACGAATAGTCACATGATTTGTTATTAGCCAATCAAATTAGTGTATAATTTGCCAATCACAGAAAAAGACCGCTATGCTGATTTCAGCATGGATAAAAGTAATTTTATTTTATTTTTTTTAAATTTTAAATTTAAAAAAGAAACACTTTTCTTTAAATAAAATAGGAAAATAAAAAAAATAAAAATTTAGAAAAAAAATGATCTTTGATTATTGACACCAGGATAAGTCTCATTTCCATGGTCAAACATAATTCCTTGTTGTATCTACATTTATAAAATTTTGTCATAATAATTTTAATTTTGTCTAGCAAAATTTTAGTTATTTATAGTTATTGGTGACATTTTTTGTCCATAACGATATTCGAATCTGATTTGAATATATTTCAAACGAAATTTTCAAGTTTTTTATTTTATAAACTAAACTTATCTTATAAATACATTAATCACATTGGTTATTAAAAAATTCGCTTTCAGAAAGACAAAACATTTACTTTTATCAGACAATAGTGTTTTTTTTTTTACCAAGTTTATTCGCAAGTTAAGTGTACTGAACAAACAGTTTCATTTTAATAATACTTCAAATACTTCTTTTTAATATTTCTAAAGTTCGAATATTGCTTCTTTATTTAACACAGTAACATTATTATTATTATAATTGTTATGTTATTAAATTTAAAAAACATATATGATATATACAATCTATAATAATGCGAATTCTAAATTAATTTAAAATAAATGAAATTATGACTATTTAAATAAAAACAATGAAATTCTATATAATTTAACAAAATATGATATTTTTACAACCGTATTGAAATACTTAATTCACTTAGTAAAAGTGTTAAAGATGTTCAAAATGAAATTCACAACCTTAAGACTACTATTTCTAATAATAGACCCAAAATATCCAACGGGATTTGACAT
>CAJVPP010003901.1:0-10498 GCA_910592005.1 Funneliformis mosseae | reverse complement strand
AAAAGAAGTCCGAAAATTCGTCCCTTTTTATTGAAAAGGAACTTTTCGGCTTTAATTCAGATCCGACGGATCAGATCTGAATCCAATCTGAATCTGACAGATCAGATCCGAATCCGTGCGGAACACTACTCTCTACATATACATATATAAATAAAAGTGCTAAAAAAAAAATTTAGTAGCAAGATAGATAAATTTTTTTCGATTTAAGTTATATACCTAAGTTGTATATCAGTAATAACTTTGATATCCAACATTATGAATAATCCTATTGATTTGAACAGCCAATTCTTGGATATGATAAAATTTAGCTTCTAATAATAATTCTTCAAGTAATAACTTGTCGCGCAAAGTTCTTTTTGACAAGTCATCTGTTCTCATAAATTCAAGAATATATTTAAATAACTCACCATTTCAGTCAATAAAAATATTTCCATTATAATCAAAATTATTAAAAGGCTTCAAAAAGAATTTCATTTTTTTTAAAAGTGTTCTTTTTGTAGTAGTGTAGAATATTCTACCAACATTAAAGATAATAAGAATGATAACATAATTATTTTAATGTAAAGTTGAAGCTTCATCCTAGTAATATAATAAACAAAGTCAATTTACTATAAATCAATTGAATTATTAATATAAAAACAAATTATGTTACCTCATTTTATATACCGTATATTCATTGCTTCTGATCATTTTAGAAGGTAGAAAATAAATTTTTGTTTTATCAGAAAAGCAAATTCTTATCCTTTAACATGTTAGTAAAAAATTCTAGCAGCATTCTCAGTTTTAAAATGTGCATGTCTATACATATTATTTAGTGTTTTGAAAACGTGAAATACATTTACTAAAAATTTGGTTGAAATGAAATCTTTTATCTTTTAACTACTTTGCCAATTAATTGATCTCCTACAAATACAGAATTGCTTAAAGGGTAACAAGGAATTATCTTTTACTTTTTGAGATCTAAATATAGGATAAAAAAAGTGAAGGCGTAAGAAATATAATTATAATACAAAAATGTAAAGCATGAATATGAGCATGAGCATAAGTATGAGTATATAAGTGTGAGCATTAGTATATGAGCGTGAATATGAGCGTAAACATATGAGTATAAGTATAAATGTGAGCGTGAGTGTGAGTACTCTCAAGAACCTATTTTTATATTTATTACGAAGGAAAATACATAACTAATTCCTTCTCCGGAATCAGTAGACCTTTAACATAGTAATTTCTTTTAAGGTTTCTTGAAAAAAATTTGTAACATAAAACATTTCTTCACTTACTTCCTTTCATAATATATTTTGTATATAGTACATGTAAAAAAGATTTTTCTGAATTAAGAGAAGATAAAACAATCCACTGTTTTAAAAAAAAAAATTTCAAATTTTTGAAAAGGAGAGATAAAAAGTATATACTATATATATAAAAATAGGGTTGCATCACTTAAGCTATTCAAAAGACGCGTTCTATTTCAGTATTACACTAATATTACTATACAATCTATTGTAATAATATTATTACAGTATTTTTATCAATAAATATAATAACTACAGTATACATAATACTTAAAGACTAAAAACACATAATTATTTATTTTCAGTTAAAAATCACGTAACTATTATAATACATATCACATGATCAATGTAAATCATATAATAATATAATTTATATGTACTAAATGAAATAGCAATAAAGATGATAAATTTCAATGATTAAGTTTAATATACAACTTATTAGATAAATTTAATTGATTAAGTTTAGCACATGATTTATTGATAAATTTTATTTAATGCATATATATTACAGAATTTATTAATTTTATTATCCTTTCTCACAACTTTTTTTTTTATAAATACAGTTAAATCATCTTATGAAATCTACCTATGAGATTTAAATTTTTTATATGTATATTCAGCTAACTTTCTATTAATCTTTCGTAATATAATTGCATATATTTTTATGATTTTTAGTCAAACTTCTTAATTATAATAATATTTATTGAATCAAGTACTTGCAGAACAGATTTTGTAAACTACCCCATGTATAATCACAATGATTCCTTACATAATGCTTGGCCACATCCCAATATATTTCAATAAAATTAAGTTCACAATAGAACTTTAAATAGAAAACATATAAATGACTTGCATTCTCAATTAATTCTACAATGGTTGACTTTTGCATTATAAAATTTAGTTGAGATAATATAATTTTTTTTGCATAATAATTAACTCTTAGAGATTCATTTTCTTGTACATTGAACATTCTAAATTAATTCTTCCTTCTATAAATCTCTTTCTTGTAATATTCTTTTTATCCTTTTTGGTTTTTCTCATAAAGTAGGATTAGAATAATCTTCTAAAAATACCATTTGCTAGATTATTTTCTGTCTATTTTTATCAATAAAAGATGTTAATCTTATGATTAGTTGTTTTTCCCAAAACTCAAATTCATTCTTATTGCAACAAGAGCATTTTTGGTATATATTACATAGTTTGTATTATTATTAAAGGCAAAAATAACTGTTACATTAAAAAATTTTACCTCAAAAATAGGAATTGCTTTAAATTTAATTTATTCTAACAAATGTTAAAAGGTCTAGTAACATTATCAGGTAAAAGATAATAACAAGCTTCTATAGAAATATACAGATTTTTTTCTATCTCTTCTTTACTATGTTTTAATTGATTACAAGTCTCTAAAAGAAATTTGCTCATTATAATTAATCTTCTGTTTCTCTTCTTTTGCAATGGTATTTTACTATCATTTACTCAAATTCTTTCTTTTTCATCATTTATATAGAATATATACTTATTATAAGTAACAAGAATTAATTCTCATTTATTTGATTTAAGTACTGGTAAAATTACTTCTATTTTCTCTTTCTTATATCTAGCTATTTGTTATTCCAATCCTTTCATTATTTTTAAAATTCTTTCTAATATATAACATCCTCTTATTCATATTCATTAAAATTGATATCCTTTTGATATCCTTCAAACTAGTATCTTAAGATATGCAACTATCTTTCAGCAGATTATTTTCTAAATTCCTATACATTTAAGTAAAATAAAATTCTTAATATATTGTTTTAAATAAATTATGTTAATATTATTTGAACCTGATTTTTTTCATAACCATTGTTGTAAACTTAATGCAATATCTTTATCATCAATAAGTTGATGATATTTTTGATGCTTTTTGATAGAAATAGTAATAGAGATGAAATAGAAAAACTTTCAGTAAATTCACTTTTGACAAGAGTCTGTAGAATGATGATATATCAAGAAATAATTATATATCATTTTAATTAAATGATAATGTATCATTTAAAAAAAAAGATAAATTATCACTTTTTCTTGAATATACTATCATTTAATTAGAATAATTTTACTGCATTTTTAGATCAAATAGTTTAGATTAGAATAGAATTATTTATTATGACCTGAACTAAAAAAATATTAAATTAAATTAACCAGATAAATTAAACTATTTAGAGTTTTAATTCTGAATTATCATAATTTTAAATATACTTACCATAGATTTTTATGTGATTATATATGTTATTAGATGTATTAAATAAAAAAAGTTTTGTTTTTGAATAAATTTTATGTTAAAATAAATATATAATAATGATTTAATAAAAAAAATTTTGAATTTAAAATTTTTGTCATATATTTAAAAATCAAATTTGTTTTTTAAAATTATTTAATTTTTAAGTTAGATTAACATTATAAATTTAATTAGAATTATAATATATAAAATTATAATTGATCAAAATTATATAATTATAGTTTATTTAGAATTAGAATTAAATTAAATATTAAGTCTAAAGTTTAATAGTTTATTATTAAAAATTGGATAAGATTAATTCTAATACTAATTAAGATATATTTTCTGATAAAAAAAATATATAATAATTTTGTAATAAAATATTTTTTTATTATATATTATATATTTTCATCATCAATTGCTTTTAACTAGAATATTAAAAATATATTTTATTTAAATTTAAAATGTTTTATATAATTTAACAAACTTTTTTAAAATCTTTTTTAAGTAATCACATTTACAACTAGAGCTTTGAATTAAATCAAGTAATCTATTATCTGATTTAATTTAATTTGAAAAATTTAAATCAAGTTAATAAAATTTTAGGTTAATATTAAGTAAAATTAAAAATATAACTTAATCTGATAAAATTCAAATTAACTAATTAAATTATATATATAGTTTTTTTTTTGATAAAGATAATTGATAATCATAAAATAATGATTTTATTAATAATAAATTTTAAATAATTAAAAATAATATATATACAGTCAACCCTCTCTAAATGCATCCCTCTTGGGATCATAATGAAAATTTTAAAAAATGTGTATTTAAAAAGAAAATTTCTATATGAATTTTATATGCTTGAAAATGAATAAGAGCATACATTTAGAGAAAAAATATATAGTATATGCATTTAGAGAGGGTTGACTGTATATATTTTTTTTATATTGATTTAAACCTTGATTTATTTTATAATTTATTCATAAATAATATATATATTATTTTTTCCTTCTTTTTTATAAATAAATATACATAATTAATTTAATTACACTAAATTAGAAAAGAAAAAAAAATAATATTCTTTATAAATATATAATATATTTTATTAAAAATTATAAAACACAACTTAATTAGTAATATTATTTATATAAATATATAAAATACTCTAATGATAATTATAATTTATTTTAAAAATATTACCTTTATAAATTTAAACTAAATTATTATTTTATTAATTATATTTAAACATTTAATAATGAATGAATTCAAAATCTAAAATATGATTATGATATTATTTAATAATGATTTTATACTTTTAATATTCTTATATTATATTAATAATAAATGTCAATCATACTGATACCTAAACTTAAACAAATTAAACTTAAGATAAATAAAAGATTTAAAAGAATTTTATTTAATTAAAAATATTTTATTAATAGTTCTTTCTTTATTTTATAATATTAGACTTGAGATAAATAGAAGGCTTGTGTAAGTTTTATATAATTAAAAACATTTTATTAATATTTTTTTCTTTATTTTTTAGAATACTGAACTTAAACAAATTAAATTTGAAATAATAAAAGCTAAAATAGATTTTTTTAATAAAAAATAATTATTTTATTAATATTTCTTTTTTTAAGATATTAAATTCAAATAAAATATTTCTTTTTATTTTAAAAAAAAAATTTAATTATTAATTAAATAAATATTTTCTTTGATCATTAATTTTACTTAAAATTTTTAATAATAAAAAAATTTTAGTTATTAAAAAAATGTAAAATTAATAATTAAGTTTTTTTACTAATTTTTTGATTACTAATATCTTTTTAAATCATTATATTTTAATTAATTATTATTTTTTTTTCAATAATTTATTATTTTATAAATATTTAATTTTTAAAGTTTTTTTTAATTTTAATTATTATATTGATTTTAATTATTATAATATATTTTGATTATTATAATATATTTTAATTATCATAATTATATTTTAACTTTAATTTTAATTATAATCTTTTAAGTTAAAATATTTTAATTATTAGATTTTAATTTTAATTTCATGTATAGTTTAAAGTTTTAAATAAATATTTTACTTAAAACAATAATTATTTTGTAAATTATAGATTATATTATTTGGTTTTTTTTTTAAATTAAATCAGAAATTTATTTATAATTTAATAATAAATAATAATAAATAAAATTTTTTATTTTATTATTATTTTATTATTTTTATTATTTTTTATTAATATTATATTTGTTTTTTTATTTTTATTAAATCTTTTTAAATCTAATACTATAAAAAGCAAAAAAAGTAAAATTAACTTTAAAAAATTGGTTAAGTTCTTAAATAATTTATAAATTATTATATTAAAATAATAAAATCAATTTTTCAAAAATTTATTTAAGAACTTTTTAATTGTAAATTATAATTTTGCTTGAATAGAACTTAGAATATAAAAATAATATTTATATAATTTTAAGACTAGATTGTTTTTTCTATATAAATTTATTTTATATATTTATAAATATAATTTTTAATAAGATAAAACTGAATTTGTATTTAAGAAAAACTATAATTTTATATTTAATTTATTTATTATAATTTTTTTTAAAATAATTTTTTAAAATTTTTTATAATTTTAAATATTTTTGCTTTAATTAAATTAAAAAATTAATCAAAATATTTGATCAATATATTAAATTAATAACTTTTTAAAATAATAAAATTAAATATTTTCTTTTTTTTATTATTTTTTTTATTGTTATTTTGAAATAAGGTTTATTATTAACTATTAATTTTTTTAATATTTGTTCTTTATTTTAATTTTATTATGATATCTTAGAAATATAACTAACAAAATGTAAAATTGCTTGTTTAAACTTATTATAAATTTATCAAATATCTAAACTTTAATTTTACTAATTCTACTAAGATTTATATAATTTTATACATAAAACTAAAATTAAAATAATCAAAATGTTTAAAATTATATTATATTACATGATTTTTATAATTTAAAATATTATAATTATTCAAAAATTATTATTTTGTTACCTACTAATCAGAATTTAATAACTTTTAACTCATTGGATATGTTAGTTATAAAAATTTAAATGAAAGATTATTTATAAAAATCAGAGTGATGTTGATTAAATTATTTAAATATTAAGATCTAATCAAAATTATAGATTTATAAATCTCAATAGATTCAGTTAGCTTATATTATGAAATATATTTGTAATTATCTCATAATTGTCTGATTAGGATTTAATTATTTTTAGCTTATTAGATTTATCTAGTTAAGAAAATTCAAATGATAGGTATTTTATAAAAAATAAAGTATATTAATTAAAATATTATCAAAATATTATATTTTAAATATTTTAAGTATAAAAAAATCATAATATAATAATATAATTTTGATAATTTTGACTTTTAATTTTAATAAGACCTCTAAATTGAAATATTTTAACTTTTGGATTTTAATTTTAGTTTTATATATAATAGTTTGCATTTTTATAAGCTTTAATATAATTTTATCTTTTTTAAATTTTGCAAAATATTCAAATTTCATTTAATAATTTTAAATAAAGTAAAATTATAGAATTTATGTAATATACTATATTTCTTAGTATATTTAGAATTTTAGAAATATCTGTAACATTATATAAACCTTTATAAAGTTAACAACTTCATCATATTCAAAAGAAGCAAATTTATGGATTTTTAACATATTTAATAATAAAAGAATTTGAAAATTTATAAAAAAATGTTTTTTTTTAGAAAATCTTACATTATTTTTATTTAAAAATTTTTTCAAATTGGAAGATATTGATGTTGATTTATAATCACTTAAAGTTAAAATACTTGTTAATAAATTATTGAATAATCAGCATTTGTCAGAACTTTTGATCACTTACTATATATATTACCAATCTTTAAAAAGAAGTTGTAACAGTAAAGAAGGTAAATATCTTTAATAAAGATTTAAAATTGTTGAAATCAGTATAAAAAGTCATATGATATTAAGTGAAATTTCACTTATGATTAAAATAGAAAAGATAAAGTAAAAGCAGTTGTTTGATAAAAATTGTTATTTTAAGATTAATAGAAAATTAAGATATTTATTGATTGAGAAACCTTTGATCTTAAGTAATCTTGAATTATGGTATAATTGTGATACTAATGCATGCATTAAAGCAAGCTAATATACATCTACCTAGAAATGTCAAACCTAAAACCATCTCTTCATAAAATAGTTAGATTAAAGTAAGTAAACATCATAAATTCCTGAACTTTTGTATTTATTTTGCGTGATCCACATTACATTGTATTAATTTTTATTGCTTCAGCATATCACGGGAATTTTATTCTGTTGATTTGAACTGATGGTGAATGACATTACATGGATCGATTAAATAATTATTTTTATTAAGGTTTTATTATGGTGATTAGAAATTTCAAATCAAATCAAATGCACAAATAGGATTACTTTCAATCATGGACAAATTTACTTTATGTCCAAGCAGCTAGGGGGGAAAAAAGATAATAAATTTACAATTTATATATATAAAAATAATTCAAGAATCATAAAGATCATTTTACCTCTCGGATATTATCTATTCCATATTTAATCATAGTAGGTCGTTCTAAACTTAACCCCCATGCAATAACGCGTATTTCTGGATCTAAACCCATGGGTTCTAACATTTCAGGACGGAACATACCCGAATTACCAATTTCGACCCATTTGCCTAAGCCTAAGTGTTAAAAAAATTTACTATTTTAAGTTTCCAATACAATTCAACATATCAAATATGTGAATTTCTTTAATACCTTGATGATATGAAAAAATTTCCATACTAGGCTCAGTGTATGGATTGTAAGCAGGTTTAAATCGGAGATTTTTAACTCCTTTTAATAAATCAATAAATTAATTTTTACTCGGGGTATTAAAAATAAAATGAATTGAAGGTGTGAATAACAGGATAAATTACCCATTTTTCCGAAAAAAGTTTCCATAAATCCAATCAAGTCTCCAAGTGTTAGACCTTTATCAGCAATAACACCCTCCACTTGATTAAACTCAGCCAAATGCGTAGCATCTACAGTTTCGTTTCTAAAAACACGATCAATAGAGAAATATTTCACTGGCTTAAATTCCTTTTTCCGAGCGAGATTATACAACATGAAAGATGAAACAGCAGTAGTGTGTGTTCTCAGAAGCAATTTTTGCGCTTCTTCTATTTTCCAGTTGTAACCATATCCAATGGAACCATATCCACCATTAGTATGTACCTCTTTAACACGTTCAAGATACTCGGTAGGAAACTGTGTGCTAATTGCAGGATCTAATTTGTCCCTAAAATATTTGTAAGAAATTCGTGTATAATGCCTCAAATTAAAAATAAAACTTTACCTTTTAAAAAAAATGTGTCGTGTGCGTCACGTGCAGGATGTTGTTGAGGTTGAAAGAGCGCGTCAAAATTCCAAAAGGATGATTCGACATATTTATTAGTTGGCATCTCTTCAAAACTATATAATTTTTGGACATTTAAATTTATTAACAATATAATCATGTAGAAATGATACACAAGGAACGTACCCCATTTCAAAGAAAATTTGTCGCAATTCCTCGCGAACTTTCATCAACGGGTGTAGGTGACCACCAGTAGGAGGTATACCAAGAGCATCAAAATTATATTTCTTGAAATTTGCTTGCTTCCATTCTCCACTAAGGGAAAAATGAATTAACATCAAAATTAACGGATTAAATTGAAAATATTACTTTTATAATACCTTTGGAGCATTTCAGCAGTTATATCACGTGCTTGCTTCTCAATAGTCAGAGAAAATTGTGGCCCTTTTGTAACTGAATAAGAAATTATTTTGCTAAAAAGATATGTAAATAAAGATCAAATCTCGCAGAAATGGAATAATAATAATATTATTATTAAAGCAACATACTGTTTATCACACAATTTCCTTTTTTTTAATTCGGCCAACACCTTTGGATTAAGATGCTTTCCTGTTGAGCGAATAGTTTCTAAATCGATACGTGTTTGGTCTACAATTGAGTCAACCTTTCTTATAAAAAGAATTATTATTATTGAAAAATTTTATTATATTAAATATTTTCATTAAATTTAACCTTTTGCTAAACTTACAGCACGAATTAGGTTGTTGCCATTTTTAGTGATCCATTTATTTTTAAAAGCTTGCCCTTGACCGATTTTAGTAGTGTCACCCAAAAGTTTCTACATTTGAAATTCTTTATTTTCATGTATATCATAAGTAAAAACAAGAAGTATTTAAAATGTACATAAACCTGTAATTCTGAGATAACTATCCCTTCTTCACCAGCAGGAATGGCTTCAAAAACCTTAGCTTCATGGCTACCTTTATTCGCGATCTCATTCCCTTCGTCTGTAAGTACCCATATTTCATCCTCGATGGTTTCATATCTGACCATCTAATTCATAATATAGAGAATTGTAAATTAAAGTTTTTCAATATTGGTGATATGCATATCATCCAAATTTCAACCTCTTTATCCAAACTCAAACTTTTCAAGGCGCCTAATAATGCTAGCTGATCCACTTCCTTGTCATCAGAATCTTTAATTCCTTTAGTATTTCCAATCGATCCCTTAGCATCAAGAGTTGTAAGAACAAGGGTCTGAAGTTCCTCGGTTGTCATTTTTCAAAATGCTAAAAACAATTTTTCGGAATTTTTTAATTTTTTGAAACATCTGAAATTTAAGAATCACCAGCACGTGATATTTTGTAGCAGCCACAAATTCCAAGTCATGTGTCCATAGGGATGGGAAATTAACGGTTAATTAAGATTTGGTTAATTAACCGGTTAATTAACCGATAATTAACCGTTAATTAACCGTTAATTAACCGTAATATAAATTTTAATATAAGATTTTATATAAAA
>CAJVPP010003900.1:0-10502 GCA_910592005.1 Funneliformis mosseae | reverse complement strand
TCTGTCCTTTTTCCAAGACATTTTCATGCCCTTTATATAGGAAATTACAATTAAGAAAATCTATGGTATTTATGTTATTACTGACAATAATAACAGAACTATACTAATTATGTTAAATATGATATAAATGATAATAAAAATATAAATAATAAAAATATAATAAATATTATATCTGTCCTTTTTGGCAGATATGGCATATTTGGCAGATATGTCATATACGACTGGTCTGTTAATTTGTGCCAGTTTCACTGCTTTAGATCCATTATTATTAATTAAAGTAGCTTGAAAAGTTTTAATAGATGCTTGTATTAGGTTATCTTTTCCTTTCAATTCATCTGAAAATTCTTCTTCTTTTACATAATCTTTCTAAGGGTTAAATTCTAATTCAATTATAGAATTTGCTTTTTTTAAAATTTCTTTTGTGTTTCCTTTTTTAGATATTTCATCAAATAATGCCATATCGCATCATATATCATGTTGTTACATTAGATTTTGTAACTTCAAATAAAATCTCAAAAGGGATAAATAAAACTAAGACAATTACTCAAGAAATCACGGGTGAGGATTCACAATAATATTGAAGAATTATTCTCAATAATAAATACGTGAGATAAACACAAAATAAATACAAAGATAACTCAAAGATATTTCAGAGATTACGCTTCAAAGACTCCAAGTCAATCCAGTGAATCAATACAATATCATATAATATATTAACTAACAAAAAGGATTGCATGAATGTAAAGAATCACGGATAATGTATAACAGTTTCAAAGGGTTTGCGAAGAATAAGTTTTATACTTAGTTAATTATACTCCTTTATTAATATAATATATAAGTTTGGTATTTAAAAGATTAAGATCTTGTTGGTGCTGAGACTCAAAGAAAATACAGAGATATTTATACATGTTGAATAAATAATAAAAAAACTAACTAAATATATTGAAGGAAATAAAGTTGCTATTTTGCTAGGCAATAAAGTTGCTGTGTCAATAAAATTGCAAAATCTGCAGGCAACAAATGGACATCTATGATTTATGTAATTATCAAAGGCAATAAAATTGACATCTAAGGATTTATATAATTGATTGATGGCAATAAAATGGACAAAATGATCTTTATAGAAGATTTACATGGCAATAAAATTGACATCTATTCTACCAATCAAATCTATCTAAAATTTTACCTGTTACATTTCCCTTTTCTTTGATTTGAGCTCTGTCGAAGAATTTTTCTTTCTTCTTTTAATTCTTTTAAACAAGGCCGTAGGGTAATTCCTAGTTCTTGAGTATATTCCTTTTGTGTTTTTCTTTTTCGCAGGAGTTCTTTAGGAATTTCATTTTTCACGAGTTCTTCCTCTTGGTAGATTTCATCCATTAAATCCATTAATTTGTCTGACTTAGTCTTTTTCCAGAGGTCGATAATTATTAAAAGTAACTTGATATTATTTTCTTTTAGTACGTTATTTACCTTTTCAACGTTTTTAATATCTTATCGATATTTTCTTACGAAATGACTCATTTGTTAGAAATTTTTAAACATTTTTTTTCAGGAGAATTAAGATCCAAGGTCTAATTAGCATCCTTTTATATTTTCTAGTTTGTTTACTTAAACATAGATTATAGGTTCAAATTTTGCCAATCGTGATAGATTTTTAGTAAACTTATATTGATTGGTGCCTTAAGAATTCGTCCTTTGATAAATCTCAATTTGTATGCTCCATTGAGTAGTACGTCATGGATATAGAATAGTCCTTTTCATTTTTCTTCCAATTTTCTAGTCCAAGTTTTTTCTTTGGCAGCATCGTATAAAAGAACTTTATCTTCAATTTTAAATTCAATTGGTCGCTTGATTTTTGAGTCATGTCGCTTCTTTTGCTTTTCTTGTACCTTTATCACATTTTCTATTGCTTGTTGCCTATTTTCTTCTAAGGTTTCTAAATCTATTTCCAAAGTTTCATTTTAAGAGCGGTAATTGGTAATCTTGCTTCTCTTCCATAGGTCAAGTAAAATGGTGTAAATTTTGTAGTAGAATTTTTCGCAGTTCAATATGCAAATAAAACAGAATTTATAGTGCTGTCCCATTCTTGTAAATTCTTTGTTACTTTTGCTATAGATTCATACAAAGTTCTTGTTGAATTGCTCAACTAATCCATTAGTTTGAAGATGGTATGGTGTTGATAATAGATGTTTAATTTCAAACTTATTCATTAAACCTTCTACTACTTGATTTCTAAAATGTGTTTCTCAATCAGAAAGTATATAATTTGAACATCCATGTCAGCAAATTATATTTTCATAGATAAATTCTACAACTTTTTTCGCATCATTTGCTGGAATCACACTTGCTTCAGGCCATTTGGTTAAATAATCTGTAGCTACAATTATATAACGATTTCCTTTGTTAGTCAATGATAATAGTCCTACAAAATCTATTCCTATTTTCTCAAAGGGCTTTCTTACTGGTATTGGGTGTAAGAGAGTACTGTTTTTTGAAGGCTTCCCTCTTCTTTGGCAAGAGTCACAGGCTTTAATGTAATTTCTAATGTCTTCGAATATTTGCGGCCAATAATAGTTTTTTCTAATTTTTTCAAAGACTTTTTCTGTTTTTAAATGTCCACCGGTAGGATAATTGTGTGTTGCAAAGAGTATCATTTCTATTTTGTTTATTTTCAATACTTTAAGGTAGCTTTCAGGGTTTTTCTTATTTCTTTTATAAAGTTGATTTTCTAAAATAATAAAATTTTTTGATTGTCTGATAATTTTTTCAGCTAATTTCTTGTCATTTGATAAATTTGATATAATTAAATAATGTTTAAGTTGATTATCGATTTTCTTCCATTTTTAAACTAGAGCTGTCAATCACAATGTTAACATTTTCGCTTTCACTCTGTTATTTGTTGATGATAGAATAGAATTATTGGAGCATGGCGAACAATTGTGTATAAGCATTTTCTTGTTGAACAAGTAAAGGTTCAGTCTACCATAAGTCATTAGTTAAATAATTAGGATTCATGTTAGGATGAATTTTGCCACGTTCGAATCCAATAATACAATCATAAAAATGATTCCATAAGGTAAATTATGTTTGCATGCTTTGCAGTACGTGTGAATGTGATGGTTTTCAATATCACAAAAGTCAATGCATTTAGAGCATCCTTTGGTAATTGGTTGATTTGCAATTACTTGTTTAACTTTAATATTTTCTTTGTAAATTTCGATTATTTCATCTTTTGGACATTGGTATCCAATAGTAATCAATGAATGATTTCCAAATTGATTCATCAATTCTTATTCAAAGTAAGCTTCAATATCATTTTCTTCTATGCTATTTTCTGGTGAAAAGATATGCCATTGGATTTCCTTTTCTTCTGGTTCATCAAAGTTTTCATCAGTTTGTACAGAAATCATGTAAGTTTCCATAATTTTGTCAGAATCTTCATTATTATCAGAATCAATTCTGGATAGGGCATCAGCATTTGCGTTATTTTTTCCTGAATGGTATTGAACTTGAAATGTGTATTGCTGAAGATTTAATAACTATTTAGCTCTTTTAGTTCGATTTTTCACAGTTGAAGTTTGTAACCATTTCAATGCTGCATTATCAGTTACTAAGATAAAGAGTTTTAAAGATATGTAGTGATGAAAGTATTTGACTACTAAATTGATTGCTAGACATTTTAATTCTTGAGCACTATAGTTTTGTTTATAAATATTAAGAGTTCTACTTGCATAAGCAATTACTTTCTCTTTTTCTTATTCATCCTTTTATGCAAGCACAGCTCCTAGTCCAATTCCTGAGGCGTTAATGAAAAGATAAAACATTTTGTCAAAGTTAGGATATCCTAATATTGAAGCTTGTGTCAGTTTCCTTTCAAGGTTTCAAATGCATTTTGACATTCATTGGTCCAGTCATATTCAGCTCCTTTCTTCGTTAAGTTATTCAGAGGTTTGGCAATTTTTGAGAAATCTTTGATAAATTTTCGATATTATGATGCCAATCCAAGAAATCCTTTAATTTGTCTTACATTTTTTGGCACAGGAAATTCTTGAACTTTCTTTATTTTTTAAGGATCTAGTAGGATTTCATATTCATTAATTTTATGTCCTAAAAATTGTAATTCTCTTTTGAACATTTCACATTTTTCTTTGTTTAATGCAAGGTTTGCTTTCTTCAACTTGTAAAAGAGCATTTGAAGGTGTCCACAATGTTCTTCAAAACTATTCAAATAAATGATAATATCATCAATAAAGACTGCTACAAATTGGTCAATATATTCTTCTAATACTTTATTCATTATTTTCTGAAAGGTCGCTGGGGTATTGCATAAACCAAAGGCATAATGTTAAATTCATAGTATCTGCCTTTAATCATAAATGCAGTTTTTTCTCTAACCTTAGGATTTATTTCAATTTGCCAGAATCCACTAGCTAGGTCAAATGTTGAGAACCATTTTGCTCCATTTAAGTTTTCTAAAATTTTATCAATCCTAGGTAAAGCATAAGCATCTTCTCTCATGAGTTTGTTAAGTCCTCTATAATCAATGCATAGTCTTTTTTTTCCATTTGCTTTCTTCACAAGGATTGCAGGTGATGCCCATGGACTGTCAGATGCTTGAATAATTCCTTCACATAGTATCTTCTTAATTTCTCCATCAATAAATTCTTATTCTTTCTTTGTCATCTGATAGTAATTTCTCCTAATTGGGTCAGCATTTTTGGTATCAATTTTGTGTCGAATTACATTAGTTCTTCCAACTCTAGTTGATTGTCCAGTTTCAGAAATGTTAGTGACAAATTTATCTTTATTTTCTTCTATTAGAACGTCAATTTCCTTTTGTTGTTTTGGAGTTACAATTTCTTCTTTCACAGTTTCTGCTTGCATGGTTTCTGTAAAACTATTTGGCAAATTATTCCATATAATTCGATCTAATATTTCATTGATAAATATCATATGAGTTGGGATAATTTTTTCTTGTTTAGCTATTTCTTCATACTTCAGAAAATTGAGACGAATCCAAGGTCCATTTTTATCTTCTTCAGTTTGTTCTAATCTAGTTCCTTTAGGAATCTTTATTGCGTATACATTACAATTAAATTTTGGATCATTGAATAAATATTCTAAGTTTTCTTCCTTGACTTTGACTCCAGTTTCTTCTTCAATTTCTTATACTGCTGCTTTCATTGGGTTCTCATTTCCTTCTACTTTTCCTTCAGGAGATTGCCACATTCCATACATAACTTCTTCTTTTTTGATTTAGAGAAATACACCATCTTTATCATACAAAATATTGAGTACGTATTTGAAATGATTAACTTCTTCTTCATATACTCCTACTTCATTAGCCCAAGATTAAATTGAGTCTTTCTCCCAGGCTTGATTCCAAAGGTCAGTATCTTCTTCTTATTCTTCAATCTCAACAACATAGCTATCTGTTTCTTCTTCATTATTATATTTAATCCTTGTTCAATCATTTCATCGAGTTCATTCTCAATAGTTACAGCTTGAATTCTTTTTTCAACAATACATTGTACTAGGACTATGGCTTTATCCAGTCCAGAGATAAGGATCATTTCATTATTCTCAAAGTCAAAATTAACTTTGTTTTTCTTGCACCAATCGATTCCTAATAATAAGATTTGATCAGTCAAATCAATAACTTGAAATATCGTTTTGATGAGAATTCCTTGAATGATTAATAGCATATTTTTAATAGTTCCTAGTGCTCTTTCTCTCTGTCCATTTGCAGTTACAATGATTATTTGTGAAGGTTCATCAATGTCTAGTCCAAATTTCTTCATCAACTTGTGCGTCATGATGCTTACTGCAGCTCCTGTATCAATTATAGCAGTTACAGGGTTTTTCTTAATTTTAACATGACATCTTAATGCCATAGTTCATTCTTCTTCTTCCGATATGCTAGTAAATGCTGCATTTCCTTCTAATTTAGGTTTTCTCATTCCTTGAAGGAGTTTTTGTTACTGCATTCTGAATTGCATCATTTGTCCCATATTAATATTAGCTTTAATGTTTACAAGGTCATCCCAAATATTGTAAGGTTCAATATTATTCAAAAGTGATGGTCCTCTAGGTATTCTCTTTCTAGGCTTAGTAGTATTATCTACTACTGTTTAGGATATTTGTTCAATTATTTCTATTGGTTCATTAATTATTTGAGATCGAGTTCATCTGGTATTAGTTTCTCTTTGCAATTCAGATCTTTTCCTCTTAATTGCTGAAAAGACTTCTTGTTTAAGCATATTTACTTCCTTTCTATTTTGATCTTCGTTTCTAGTTCTCCAGTTATCTTGTGGTAAAACTTTTTTTGAGAAACATTGTCTGGCTATATGACCTTTTTCTTCACATCTAAAACAAATTAATTCCTTTCTTGGTTTGCCTTCAGGATTGTAACTTTTTCTTTCAGCTGGATTAGTAGTTAATGCAACTATAATGTTTATTTGATTCAGAGCCATTTGTTTAAATTGTTTAGACAATTTTTCAATGTCATCTTCAACTTTTGGCTTGCTAAAATCGTGCTCTATTGTATAATATCTTCCTGCTTCAATAGTTCTAGCCTGAGTAATAGTTGCATCTAAATCAGCTAGATTTTAAATTGCAACTAAAGTTACTAGTTTCTTATTTAATCCACTCAAAAATATTCGTACTTTAAAGGCATCTGGAATTCCTCCTACATCTACTCTATTTGCTAACTTCTTAAATCAAGATGTATAGGTTTCAACCTTTTCATTTTCTTGTTTTAGATTTATTAATTAATATTGTCATCTATGTAATTTTTCTTGTGATGAGAAGCGTGCTAAGAATCTTTCTCTAAATCCTGTGTTTGTATTTTCATCCTATCTGTTAATTGTAGTGCTCACTAGATTATACCAGTCAGCTACTTCTTCCCTTAATATTCCTGCTGCAATTGCTACTTTTATTGTCTGGCCATCCATTAGCTTCTTTCGCTCTTAAGAACATTTCAATCCATTCTTGAGCGTCTTCACTATCTTTTCTATAGAAAGAATCGACTTTTACAATAGAACTTCCTGCTACAGGTGGTGCTGGGATATTAATACCATTAAATCCATTGGTCATACTAGTTGTAATTTGCATTATCAACGCGTTGAGTTGGTCTACTATCATAGTCATATTTGCAAGATTTGGTGAAAGGGTTTCTTCATAAGTAAAGTGGTTGGTGTTATATGAGGTGATAAGAATATGTTGATATATTATTTTTGGTTCAAAGTAACACATGAATCTAAGGCTAAATACTAAAGATATTGCTGCTTTTGCTGCTTGTTCAGTATAAAGATTACGAGGATTATTAACGTCAATATACTATCCTATTTCTTCAAAATATTATTCATTTAGAGATGAATATGTATATGCACGATATTATTGGTGAATCCACTGATAGAATCTTTGAAATTATATACTTAAGTTTCCAGATGGTCAATGACAAATTCTACAAGACTTATCAAAGGATTTTATGAGGTGTATTTGTCTCAAATATTTGAAATAGTTGTCTGAGTGTTGTTTCCTTATTTTACTGTATAAGTCACAATTCATGTACTAGTAGAAATCTCTAAGTTGATTCAATAAGTCTCTTCTGATTTCTAGTAGGTTATTTTTGTCTTTATGTAGGTCAAATAAGTGGTTATTGAGAGCTTTTAATCCTTTCTTGACTTCTTGTTTGACTAAATAGATTACGTCAAGTGGTAATTTGCTTCTTTTATGAGTAACTAATCCTCTAATTTCTCCTCTAATATCAGAATAGATATAGATATAGCTAAGAAGTTCAGTGAGGGTATCCAATTGTTGTTGTAGTTCTCTAGTTATTAGAAGGATTTCAATGTCAATTTCTTTTAAGTGGTTAGTTGTGTTGTTGATATTCTTTTCTAATCTTAATAATCCTTGAATACTCGTATAAATTATACTGAATTATTATTTCCGATCCTTATAAGAAGCACTAAAATGTTACGTTAGATTTTGTAACTTCAAATAAAATCTCAAAAGGGGTAAATAAAACTAAGATAATTACTCAAGGAATTACAGGTGAGAATTCACAATAATGTCGAAAAATTATTCTCAATAATAAACATGTAAGATAAACACAAAATAAACACAAAGATAACTCAAAGATATTTTAGAAATTATGCTTCAGAGACTTCAAATCAATACAGTGAATTAATACAATATCATATAATATGTTAACTAATAAAAGGGATTGCACGAATGCAAAGGATTACAGATAATATATAATAGTTTCAAAGGGTTTGTGAAGGATAAGTTTTATACTTAGTTAATTATACTCCTTTATAATATAATATATAAGTTCAGTACCTAAAAGATTAAGATCTTGTCGGTGCTGAAACTTAAAGAAAATATAGAGATATTTATACATATTGAATAAATAATAAAATAAACTAACTAAATATATCAAAAGAAATAAAGTTGCTATTTTGCTAGACAATAAAGTTGTCGTATCAATAAAATTGCCAGATCTGCAGGCAATTAAATGGATATCTATGATCTACGTGATTATCAAAGGCAATAAAATTGACATCTAAGAATTTACATAATTGATCAATGGCAATAAAATGGACAAAATGATCTTTATAGAAGATTTACATAGCAATAAAATTGACATCTATTCTACTAATCAAATCTATCTAAAATTTTATTTGTCACAATGTGATTTGTTTTTAATTTGTATTTAATTAATAATTTGTATTTTAACTTAATTAAATTATTTTAAATAATTCAAAATATTTTAAAATAAATGTTACAGATTTATACTTTAACTTGTAAATTCATTTGCTTAATTCTTTTTAGTAGAATAATACGTCACTCAATTTACTTTTACTTAAAAAGAGCAGTATATTGCTTAATTTCTTCAAATTTCATATACTTTGCTAAATCTATTAGCAGTCTAAAATCAATTCTGTTTTTCAATTTCTCTTTAACTCAAATTTTTATATATCTTGCTAAGTCTGTTAGCAGTCTGTTATGTATAAATCAATTTATTTTTCAATTTCTCTTTTTAACTCAAACTTTTATACATCTCGCTAAATCTGTTAGCGATCCATTATGTATAAAATTAATAGTAACCTGGCAGAAATTACCACTTATTAACGTTATTTTTTCTGTTGAATAAGTTAACTATGATTTGAAGTCAGAAAGATAATAGCTTTGACTTAAATCTAATCAACTTGATACGCTGTTTAATAGAGAGTTTATTTAATTAACAAGAATAAATTATAAGTTTTATATTTGCAAAATGTTAAGATTGTTTATTATTGTTATTAAATGTATATTGAATATAATGTTGGGATCTGTTCTTTTTCTAGAGCATTTTCATGTCCTTTATATAGGAAAATTATAATTAAAGAAAATCTATGGTATTTATGATACTATTGACAATAATAATAGAGTTAACAGATATGCTAATTATGTTAAATATGAAATAAATAATATATATGTTAGATATAATAATAATGATAATAATAATAGAAATGATATAAATTATAAATATGTCCTATTTGGTAGATATATCATATTTGACAGGTTCATCAGTTTTTGCCAGTTTCAATGTCAATCAGTTATAAATAAGATAGGTCAAATTTTGATATATACCAATCGGTTATAAATAAAATAGGTTAAATTTTGGCTGATTTTTAGCTGATTTCTAATATATGCTAATTGGTTAGGCTGATTTTTGATAATTTACTGAATTTAAACTGATTTAAGTTTAATTTAGGCTAATTTTCGCATGTCTAATTTTTTTGATTTTGGCCAGTAAAATAAAATATTTTACTAGATTTTATGAGAAATGAAAGTTACATTTAAATAGAAAACTTCATATAAAATATATATTAAAATTATCAGAATTAGAAAAAGAAATTAAAATAGCATTTAAAAAAAATTTAAGAATAACATAAATTTTAATATCTTTAATGATAAATAATTATTATCATTATAATTTTTTATTTTTATTATCATTATATTTTTTTATTTTATTTTTATTATCATTATATTATATCTTTTTTTATTCTTTTTATAAATAAATAAAATTTTTTTTAATTTTTGAAACAAATTATACATTAGTCGAAATAGTCCAAATTAGCTAAAAATTAGATGGCCGATTTTAGGCCAATTTTGATACTATTTATGTCTGATTTGTCATATTTTCTGATCAGCATAAATAGGAGCTGATAGAAGCTGATCGACCCCAATTGGACATGGCCATTCAGAACTTAAATTCAACTATAAATCAGCCTAAAACTTGTCTCAATTTAACAACAATTCAGACGCCGATAGAAACTGATCGACCCCAATCAGACATGGTCATTCAGAATTTAAATAACCATAAATTAGCCTAAAATTGGCCTCAATTCAGCAACAATTCAGACGTCAATCGATGCTAATCGACTCCAATCAGACAAGCAATTCAGCATCAATAATTGGTACATTTTATTTATTAAATTTATTAAATATTAAAT